>CM049931.1:15295561-15565561 GCA_027405835.1 Asclepias syriaca | reverse complement strand
CTATTTTTAATTAATTAAATTTAAAAACTGTTAAATTTTGAATGTTCTTGACAGAATCCGTCCAAAGGGGCTTTATTGTTCACTTAAAAAAAGTTTGGAATCTTAAAACTTAGAAAAAATATTTTATGATTAAATTTGTTAAATAAAAAATATTTTAAAATTAAATTTGTTAAATATAAATTTGTTTGAGACCAAAATCACTTAGAATCGCATGACGGTAAAGTGAATTGACAATTATGGTCATTTTTTTGCCTTTACTTTTTCAGACCTTCTGAACAAAAAGGTTAAAAGTAAATCCCGGTCATTTGTGGCAATAAGCAACGGTATATAAAAAGGTCCACCACTATTGTGGGCCCAAATAAGGCAACTTCCTCATTACGTCTTTTTCAGGCCCAAATCCCAAACTTTTATAAAGGAAAAAAAAAAAGAAAAAGAAAAAAGAGTTCTGTGGATTTTGGGCTTTGCTGAAATTTTCAATTAGTAAAGGCCCAATATTTTCTCTAAATGACGGAAGAGGATTCGGACTCAAGTTACCTCATTCCCGCCGTCTCTAATCAGATTTTTCTCCGGGGATTTTTTTAGCAGTTCGACGGCTAATTTTTCACCATGGCTATGGGATTCCGGCGTTTGAAGGAAATTTCTACGCTTGTGATCGAAGTATGCTCAGGTAGAGTTTGCTTTTCAAGTTGAGTTTTTCTTCCTGTGCTTACCTGTTTTCTGTTCTAATTTTTTTTTTCCTTTTTGTTACTCATGCTTGTGTTTGGTTTAAGGTGCCAATGGATTCCAATTGTCGAGAGGAGGCATATTGCGATATTTGCATTTGCAAACTTCACAACACATTTGCACAAAAGTCATCAACACGCTTGAATGTGGAAGCTTTCATGGACAGAGGTAGTAGTAATTTCGACTGTACCGACTCATTTGATTCTGATTGAGTTGTTTTTAACAAACACCTAGACGATAGTTGTTTTAGTGTGGCATTTATAACTTCTTTCTGATTATTATTATTTTTTTTGGGTTATAATAAAACCTGCAGTCAGATGATTGCTTCTTTAGATTACGGTGAATAAGTGCTTTGATGAAGATTTCTGTAGTGAATTACAAATGGCTCAGTTTAAAGCTTAAATTGTGTTTTCAGTGACGGCCTGTACGTGCCAGACTTTTGCTATCAAATAAAAAAACTAGAAGAAGAAACTTATTTAACTGCATGTTGTAAAAATAAAAAACGAAAAACAAAACATGTAATTTGTGTATGGTGCCTTAAAGTTTGGAGCCTTCTGCTGTGACAATACATTTTCCACTCAGTGGTCCTAACTTGCCAAGACAGTTTTTCTTCAGGTATTCAGCAATGGCAAAGCAAAACCACAAACCTCCTCCAGAAGTTGATCTTCTGTCTTTTATCCAATCTGCGCTGGATAAACTTCAAGGTCAACAAACCTGCTTGTCAAGTCTGGGATTATTAAATTCTAACCCCTATTTGATGCTGTCACTTTTGTAATTTGTCAATCACATAATCCTGATATTACTACACTCACTTGTGCTTACTGGTTCAGAAATGATCTTTTTGTTTTTTATTACCAGTTTTTATTTAAGTTTAGTCCAGGTGTGAACAAATTGAAATTGATATGTACATGACAATCCAAAATTGATTTTGTGTATTTGTGGTGAACCAATTATGTTTGTGGATAATGCTGATAATGGAGTATGCCACGTGAATGTGTGATGTTATACAGATCATCAAGAAACCAGTTGCTTCATATTGGTCAGATTATGTGCATATGAAATAGACAATTCAGAATTGTGCAAACACGTTTCAATGCCCTTTCTGTTCAACGTAGGAGTGTAGAGATCAAATGATGATCTAGGTCGTGCTTTTTAAGCGAGTATTTTAAGCACACAATATCTAGGAGATATAGCTCCTTTAAATTTCTTAAAAACTTTTATATGCTTGTGGACACTAAAGAACATACTTCTGGTTTTGGTGTTCAGCTGTAAAATGCACATCTATTACTGAACTCTCGTAATGCATGCGGCTATCCCTTTTTGTCTATATTTCTCCTCCTCCAAGACTCAGAGGAGTTAATGACAACTTCATATTTTCATGTTAAGTGGACTTACATATTGCATGTTTGAAATGTTATACTAATTTACAGGTCCTTCCCATCGTTGGTTGAATAAAATTGAGGTTTCCCAGTGCATATTTAAAAAAGATGGTATTTTTTTAATTCTTGCTGGTAAATTATTTGGAGATGCTTTAGTGCCAGGCTGCAACTCTACGACCATGTTTGAAAATGTTAAATTGCTGCAGCAGAGGTAGAGTTACGATGGACAATGTTTTATTGTTAACTCCAATTCTATCTTTCTTGTTATGATGTTAGATTCAGATTGCCAAATACTTCTTAATCATTCATTCTGCAGGTATCCTTCTCTTCAAATCATGGGTTTTCAATATAGCCAGTCAATATCTTCAGATGCTGTCAGTAAAGATTTAATCAACAAGATCATGATTGATTACATTACATTTCCAGTCTTATGGTCTGACAAATATTTCTTTGAGGTTTGTTCATCAATTTTCCTATCGAAGGACTATTCAAAAACTTTTCTTTAAAATGTTGATTCTAGTTTATTATAACCAGCTTTCTAGATACCTATGAACCACTTGATTATCTTTTAATATGGTTGAAATTCTAGCTTCTAGCATGATATCCAATAAAAATGTTCTGTAGCAGTTATGTAGATCTATTAACTTGGTCACTTCAAATATTTATGAGTTTGTATTTGCTCATATAGATGAAAGATGGCGCTTGCTATATCATGTTTAAGGGCTTCCAAAACCCTCTAATATACCATGCAGAGGATGTTGACCTTGTGACTCTAGATAAAGGTTTGCAACTTTCTTTTCTTCCATTGGCATTAGCTATTTAAACCTACAGAAACAATGTAGATGGTGTTGTGTGATTCTTTTATACTGGATATGTAAACAGGGCTCCATCTATTTTGAGAATATTTTTCAACTATCAAGTTGAATTTACTATTTGTCAACTTATAAGCAGGGTTTAACAAGGATTGGTTGCTGAATATACTTTGTGTGAAATTATCTATATACTATAGACATATTTGAGGTTGAATCTTCTGGTCTAATTCCTATTATATTTGACCCTTTGATAGTATGTGTTAAATACATCTCATAGTTTTTTCTTCAATATAATTTTTACTTAATGTTGATGTTCTGCCTGGTCATTTGGCAGCTCTCAAGGATTTAACCATGGAGCACACTGGCAGCTCTAAGTTGGTGAATAAATTGGAAAGCACTTGGGTGAACCCAACTCAAACTGTAAAGGAACCATACCTTAGCTTATCCATGCAGAATCTGCTTCTCTACTTTCCTGGTAGAAGTTTCATGACCCTTTTCTATATACTACTATTATAACGGAGTCTTTATGTGCATCTCAAAGTTTGTTGAGTTTGTTATTGCATTTTGTCACTTTCTAAGTTCTGCTAATCAAAATAAGAATTCAAAGTTTTCTTTGTGGCTCTCAGCCTTGACAATGTGTACTGTGTTTTCTGTCTTTCTGTCACTTAATTGCCAATTAGTCTATAAAAGAAGATAGTCTGGTATCTAAAATATGATTAAATGTAGGATTTAGAAAATGCAATTTTTTTTTTTATTTTGTAGATCTTGTGTGAGGTCTCTCTTTCCAATATATTTCTTGTTTTACATGAGTCTGTAGTATGATATCAGGTTAACATATTTCTAGTTTTCGGAGTAAGCATAGAATAAAAAGCTTTATTTTTGTTCGTTCTTAATCATTCTTGTTTGGTATGATATGTTTAACTATGATTTTTAGTACTTTTTAAATTTAATTATATAAAAATGTCATTTTTATGTCATGAATTAGATTTTATAACAGCTTCCCATAAGCTTTTCTTCTATTGCAGGTTGTATTTCTGTAGACGAAGCTGGCAATCGCTTGTTCCTTTCTGATGTTAATCACCACCGTATCATTATCTTTGACAAAAACGGGAAGATTTTGGACTCTGTATGTACAAGTATATGTAAATCTAACACTCAAATTAATAATGAATATTAAATAATAGAGATGGCAGAAGTGTCAACTTTAATGAATTTCTGAATATCAGATTGGTTCTTCTCCTGGTTTTGAGGATGCAGAATTTGAGAATGCCAAGTTAATGCGCCCTGCTGCTTCTCTTTATCATGCCTCTGATGATTGCCTTTATTTCGTGGACTCAGAGGTATGCATTTGTGGTTTTGGAATCGCGAATATGTTGTGCATTACAAGTTCTAATGATGCACCTGTTTTGTGTGTTTTATTTTTTCAATATTTCTCGGTTGTTAAAAGAGAGTAATGACAATATTTAGTTAAAATTATTTCATGAAGCATATTTAGTATCACCAGCTCACTTGGTCTAGTATGGATGCAGAGTTTTTATGAGAAATTTTCTGTTAACTTGTACAAATTTTGCATTTACCAGTAACCTTGGAGTTTTTGGTAGTTGAATTCAAGTTTATTTTTGTTCTCTTTTAAATCCTCATGTATTCATAGAAACTAGATAAAAAGGAAGAGGAGTAGGAAGGCAGGAAGTAATTCTCTCTCTCATGTGCGAAAATGATTCACCTACCAATGTGAAGAAGTGGCAAGGGATAAATTATGTATGACAATGAACTGGCTGGGGTTTTAACTGATGGAGACTACTTTAATGATTTAATACTTCTTTGTTTTGCCTTTTTCCACACACAACCTATTTTTCACTTAAATTTGTTTTCCTCCATTTGTTACCCAAGAACCATGCTATAAGGAGAGCTCATATGGAGAGGCGAGTTGTTGAGACAATTTATCCAACAAACACTGTTGAAAAAAGTATTACTTTATGGAGCTGGATTCTGGACAAGTTGGGGATGAAACGAGATGTAGAAACCAAGTCTGATGAATTCCATCCTGATTCACTTTTGTTTCCGTGGCATCTATTGAAGCCAAATGATAATGATCTATTCATTCTCAACCGCAGGTATATTTCTACGTAGTCATAATTGAATATAAAACTAATTCAAATAATATTTATTTAAAACTCTGCTTTGAAGTCTAATCTTTTCTATGACACTACTAACTATTTATGTTTATGTGGGTAAAATCATGAAACTTGGCTCAATTATTTAAATATAGCCTGCTTTAATATTAAGAAAAAAATTATAATTTGTAAAATTAATTTTCCATTTGAAGTTTCTTTGGCTTAGATGTGGTTCATTATTTCTAACGTCCAACAAAAGCTTCACATTCCTGTTTCTGTATTGTCTTCTACGTGATCTTGTACATCTCTCACTAAGGACTCCAAAAGTGAAGTAGTAGATTAATGATTTGATGAATATTTTAAGTTAGAGAACCAATAGAATGTGGATCAGTGAAGCATTTTTTCTTTTCTTTCATTTTTTTATAAAAAAATTTGTGGTGGGGGTTGTTTGTAGGGGGGTTGAAATAGACCATCATTCTCAGCAATTAAATTTCCTATGCAGCTTTGGAACTCTTTGGATTATGGATTTTACTTCAGGAATTATCAGAGAAGTTGTGAAAGGTTAGATCCTTATCATTAAGAGTATAATTTTCTCCAGTCACTTGTCAACTTCCTCTTGTTGACTTACGAGCAATCTTAAGGTTTTCCAAACATTTTGGAGATATGCGGAGAGATGATTAAGGACAGAGCAAATCTTGTGAAGCACATGCCTGATAATTGGTTGCCTCAACAAATGAATACAAGTTACTCCTTGGATGGAATTCCTCATGCTGGCCTGATGTCTTCCATGGTGAAATTTAAGGACTATGTTGTCATATGTGATGCAGGTACAAACAAGTAGCCCGTACATGTCTTCTATTAGTATTTATATGTGCATAATACAATTTATGATTAGTTTATCTTTGAAGTGGGTCAGATATTGTGGAGACTTGATATGAAGTCTGGTTCAACTTCAAGCTTCCGGTTATCAAATTTTGGTATCCTTGGGCTTCCTTATTGGTGCTCATTCCCTCTGGAGAAAGTTTTTGCAGCGTAAGCAAATAAAGCTGTAATAGAACTGAAGTACTTGATGACTTTTTCCTGTGACCTTACTTATCTTTGTTTCTATATAGTAGTGATGAGGCATTATCAGAAATGCACATTGATCTTGTTGAGAGTTTCCACTTGTTGCCAGGTATAGTTGTTTGATGCTCACAATTCAAAGCAATTTGTGTAGTTTTAATAGAAAGGTGTTGAATTTATACTTTTAACACACTGGTTTTCTTTTCTTTTCTTTTTTTTCCTCTGCATATGCACATAAGTTTTGTTCATTGTCATTCTTCACTATATGTGACAGGTAGAGTGACTATAGAATTGAATGTAGACATTCCAGAAGATGTTATTCTTGTTGAACCACTAGAAGAAAAATCTGTGTGGTGCCAAGCAAGGGGATCTGCAGTTGAAGTCTCAGGTGCTGAGAGCAGAGTTGTTTCTTCAGAAAAGGTATCTACCATAGAGGGGCTTTGAGTTCATATATCTACATATTGTTCCCTCTCTTTCCCTGAACCTTTGTTGTTAGAATTTTATTTCCTTGCCCCTATACTTTGTGAGAGAAATAGTGAAAAAACTATAAGATCAATTTATTGTAGTTATCTAGTTCGAGATTTCATTCCTCGACTGTGTGCAGGTTGGTGTTGCCCAACAGTGGTATGATGAGATTGACAACCTTTCATTTACAACATCAGAAATAGATTCAAGCATGGAAGTACAGACAAAGACTTCTGATTGTAAAGTCAAAGATGGGAGTGTTTGCATTAAGTGCATTGTCAGTACAAGTCCTGGAACAAGTGAGGTATGCATCTTCACATTTTCTTGCTTGAGGTTTTCTTCAGAACCAATGTAATTTGTATTGAGCCATAACATGTACTTTATCAATTGGCTTTGATATTCGGGGCCAAGTTGAACATCCATGGCCTTGTCTTTCACAAGAGCAATCTTTAATGGGAAGTTGTTGTTTGCTGTGTGCTCAGTTTAAGAACCTGTGAACAGGGGCTTGCATTGTTCTCATCTCGTATAAGTTGGAGCATATAGTTCACTGGTCATCAAAGCAAGCTCCATGCTCGTTTTTCATAATAAATTGTGCTTTATTGAATATTTATTTGATACTACTGGTATTGGAGATAAAATTTAGGCACAATTTGATAATGTGGTTTTCGGGGGTGTTTAATCTTCTACCTCTGTTATGTATATATTGCCTTCAGGATACTAAAACTCATTGTGGACCATAACTGTTTTGAAAACACCAAGCAAATGCTCTCTTTCAGGTCGTGCCAACCAAATAGATCTTGCTTTATTCACTGGACCTTAATCTTTTTGTTTTTCTCCTCAGGTTATCATTTATGCGCCTCTATATTTAAAGCTGAAAAACAGTCCAATTTCAACCTCAGATGGTCAACACGAAACTGCAGCCAGGTTAGCAGAGATTCTGGATCCAAATGGAATGCCTAGGAGAGATTCACTCATTCAGTTCCTATTTAGATCAAATAAGAGTCTGCATGATCTAGTCTTTCTCAAACCCTTGCATGTGAGGCTCAAGTTTGAGTGCGGTAACCACCCGAAAGCAGATAATTCAAAAAATGTAATTTTGACAGATTCCTCCATAGAAGTTAAGGTTACCTTTTGATTATTACTAGAAAAGTCAGATATTAATTTTCCTTTTGATAGGAAGGATTCGCGATTCGGTGTTCGCTTTCTTGTTATTTTTAATTTCCACTTCCATCATTATGCTGTAAAATTATATTCTTCATAATTTTTGGTTAGGCAGCCTTGTAGTTATGGGGTGAGAACTGTTCACACCATTATTTATTTATTTTTTGATGGATGAGAGAATTCTTCATTTCATCTCACGAGTTCGTAATTTGATTGATATTCAAGCTTTTATGACTTCTATAATAGATCTTACAACCATTGCTTTGAATTGAACGTCAACATTGCACCTTTATCTTCTTTTCTTTTTATCTATTTTTTTGTGTGTAAATAATGTATATATTTTTTATCCACAAAATAGATAAAAAAGTTATCATATTTTAAATGAATAATTGGTGAGTTTGGTTCCAAACAAATTTATGTTTGGCAAGTTTAGTCCTAAATTTTTTTTTTTTACTTTTAAGGTTTCAAACATTTTTTTTAAGTGAACAATAAAGTCGTTTTTGACAGATTCTGTCAAAAATCTTAAAAATTTAATGATTTTTATGTTTAAATAATTAAACACAAGGGTAAAAAAATCATTAATATATTTTATCATTTTTCAGGTGACTGGGCTTTCTTTCTTTGCATCCAAAGTACGGCTTGATCGTAATGGGGTTGAGGAAGTCTACTCATTTGACCTACTGAATGATTACGAAAGGTGAGACAGAATCAAAATGGTACGCTTAAATTTTTGTCCATAATCTTATTTTCTTATCATATGATAACTATCTAACATAACCACGAAGTTGATTTAGCAGCCAAGCTTTATTGATTTTCCTACCTTCACGTTGAAGGTAGGAAAAAAATGTCATCTAAAACAAAGAAAAACCCTGATAACTGATTTGTGATTGTATTACTGCTGCTTTATTTCCTTGCAAAGGTGATCCCTTTATCGATGCTACTAGCTAACTCTTTCTTGGCTTTTTTCAAGCCTCCTCTGCAAAAGAAAAAAGAGAATAGTTAATATTTTAAGCATTTTCATTCACCAGGGAGATGAATGCTATAAATCACCCAATGGGTCATTGCCACAATTAGCCAGCCAAGCTTTTTTCTGAAACCCGACTGAGTTTACAAAATTGATAAATGGCCCAAATTAACTTTGTGGTTATGTTGGATAGTCATCATATAATAAGAAAATAAGATTATGGACAAAAATCTAAGCGCATCATTTTGATTCTGTCTCACCTTTCGTAATCATTCAGTAGGCCAAGTGAGTAGACCTCCTCAACCCCATTACGATCAAGCCGTACTTTGAATGCAAAGAAAGAAAGCTCAGTCGCCTGAAAAATGATAAAATATATTAATGACTTTTTACCCTCGTGTTTAATTATTTAAATATAAAAATCGTTAAATTTTTAAGATTTTTGACAGAATCTGTCAAAAAAGACTTTATTGTTCACTTAAAAAAATGTTTGGGACCTTAAAAGTTAAAAAAAAATATTTTGAGACTAAACTTGCCAAACATAAATTTATTTGGACCAAACTCACCGATTATTCTATTTTAAATATCTTACCAAAGATAAGGGAGGCAATTATTATCATGGAGTGGTGATTTCTTTTAATACTAGCAGTTTTTGTTTTTAAAACGTACAGATGAAAACATTTCGCGCTCCCGCAGAACTGCCGACGCCGCCATTAATGAAATGTATTTGATCAGAAGAAGAAATGACGGATAGTTAATTGATTCTATGAATGAACAGACATGCCCGACTGATCAAACTCGGCCGAGTTGCCGATCCTGTACACGCTTCCAAACTCATTGCCGACTACGCCTCTTCTCCAACCCTCAACTCGCTGAGTCAAGTCCAACGAGTCTTCGATCAGGTGCCGTTCAACCTCCGAGACACACCACTATGGGCTTCACTCATCTCCGCTTATTCACGCTCCAACCAACCTCTCAAAGCCCTTCAGATTTATTCCGACATGATCCGCCAACATTCTCTCAATCCTGCACCAGATACACGGCCAAATTCCTATGTCTTCACTTCCGTGGTTCGAGCAATTGCTTCTGTTCCGGAACAGGTTTCCTTCGGCCAAGCCCTTCATGCTCATGTTATCAAAGAAGGACTTATTCCCCAATGTGTGTTCCTTGGGACGGCATTGGTTTATATGTATGGTAAATGCGGGGTTACAGATTATGCCAGTAAGCTATTCGATGAAATGCCTCAACGAAATTTGGTGACTTGGAACACTATGCTCTCTGTTTTTGTTCGAAATGGCATGGAAAAAGTTGGTTTGGATATGTTTCGAATGATGACAGATGGGGAAGTTTGCTTGCCAGATGAGTTTACTGTTGCCACTGTGTTAACAGGCTGTGCTGAGGTGCAGGATTTAGTCTTGGGAATGCAAGTTCATGGTTATGCTATTATTAGGGGTTTCGAGTTGGACTGCTTGGGTTCAATAGCTAATATGTACTTCTATTGTGGTGTTGTTGAATCTGCTGAGAAAGTTTTGATTGGGACTGAAGATGATGTGTTCTTTAATCTTATAAAGATCAGAGGATATATCTTCAATTATAACTATCAACGTGCTTTGAAATGTATTTCTTCAGATAAGCATGGAGTTAAGATGCTGTACTGGGATCATACTCTGATTACTCCACTTTTATCAACTTGCACAAAGCTTTCTTTCCTTAAAGTTGGAAAGCAACTCCATGGTATGTTCATTGTTCTGACTGATTCATTTTCTAGTGTTAATTCATTGGAGGATAATGTATACATTGGTAGTGCGTTGATTGACATGTATAGTAAATGTGGCGATGTTGGTGCAGCTCGGAGAGTTTTTGATTCTTGGCTGTACAGAAGAGATGTTTCACATGGAAATGCAATGATAGCAGGCTATGTCTATAATGGTTTAATTGAAGACGCTAGGACAATATTTGAAATCATGCCTGAGAAAAATGTAATATCTTGGACTAGCATGATGATGGGGTATGTTCAGGGTGGCTGGCCAGATGAAACCTTAAATTTATTGACAAGAATGCATTTTGACACTGAAGGGTTCATGGTTCGTGGGAATAGCTTGAGTTTTGTTGTGGGCCTTGAGGCATGCCGTGACTTAACTCATCTGGAGAAGGGAAAACAAATACATGCAAAGATTTTGAGGACATTAACAACTCCTGACATCAATAGTGTAGTTGTGGGAACAGCTATGGTTGACATGTATTCTAAATCCGGAAAGTTGGTCAATGCCCAAAAAGTATTTGATTCAATGATGATAAAGAACATTTTTGCATGGACATGTATCATCATGGGTTATGCAGTTCATGGTTTCTGTTTTAATGCCATTGAAGTTTTCCAGCAGATGATCAATACTGCTGGTTTTGAGCCAAATGAAGTGACATTCATTGCTGTATTAACTGCTTGTAGTCATGGTGGTTTGGTAGTTGAGGGATTGCAATACTTCAAGATGATGACGGAGAAGTATAATTTGATCCCAATGGAAGATCATTACACATGTATAATTGATTTGTTGGGGCGTTCCGGCAGGCTTGATGAAGCATGGAATCTACTTGTAGAAATTGAGGAGCAAGAAACTATCCATGGCTGTCCAACCAGCACAGCTTGGGCTGCATTACTTGGTGCTTGTCATGTACACGACAATGTTGAATTAGGTGAACGGGTTGCTAAAAAGATTGAGTATAGAACACAGATTTCTTCAATGCATATTGCACTTTCCAATGTATATTCAGCTTCTGGAATGTGGAATGAAGCATATGGAGTGAGGCAGAATTGGAGAAAAGAAAGAAGTTTCACTTGTGACCCTGGTCTTAGTCGCATCTATGGTGGATCTTGAGAATTCTTTATCTATCTGGAGGTAATTTATTCACCATAAAAGAGTACTTCTATATGTGTATGCTTTTGCTAGAAATGACACCAATAGAAGAAACAGTGAGTATTAGGTAAAAGTTTAGGTTAATTTTATCTAACTTTTTGTGGTTGGGTTAGATATCTTTTCTGAGTAATAAATTTGCCAAGATAATGACCATTGATAAAATGATCTAATAATAGAAAAGAAAAAGATTATTCTGCATCTTCCATTTTGTCAGTAATTATTTTTTAAATAAATATATATAATTTTATTTTGGAAGATAAAAACATAAACATTATATCATATATATATATATATATATATATATATATATATATATATATATATATATAAAGTTAAATAGGTCATTCATTTATGGACTTTGCAATAAGTTTCCCCGCCAAATTGGTCCAAACATATATTACTTATTGCCTACCGAACGTCCCTTCAAATTCTCTGTTCCTTTCTTTTGCCATCTTCGACGGGGAAAGTAACAGGAAATTTTTAATACTCATTTCCTCTCTTTCCTATGTCTGGATATGGTTTTCGGAGATGATAATCTGGAAATGAACCATTATATCGGTCTTTGATTTTTCTTGCATTTAGAAGATCATATACTGCCTGTCTATATTCATAGACCCTTTAAAAACTCATTTTTGAAACTTTGTTGGGCTCTCTTCGCTTGATTAAATTCATTGGCATTTATTCTTTAAGATTACCAGGTGGCTTTACCATCGTGCTATGTTGGTGAAATTTTTAGTGATTTCTTTTCTTTGAAAGAGACTTTCGGAGGTGAAATTTCTCGGTATTCTGTTGAAATCTAGCCGTCCGCTCCGATTCCGCCATCGTAATTTTTTTTTCCCGGGGAACGTGGCTGTCTTCCTACAGAGAATTGAAAAACAGATTGACTTCCTTTCTTAATTTTTCTTTTTTTTTCGTGGATTATTTTGGTGATACTTGACAAGATCGGGGTGCTTTTTTTTTTTTTTCTTTTTTTTTAGTTCTTGTTCACGGAAGCATCGATGAGGAAGATATTGTGTTTGGATTCTTTGGGCTGAAAAGAAATTTTTAGAAAAAAAAAATGAATTGTTTTTCGTGTTTTTCATCCCCTGAAAAGAAAGCTCCCAAGGGACAGGACAACAGGAGCAGAGGACAAACACCGGCACCTGCCCGTCCAAGAGACTCCCCACGCGAACCACGAGTTCATCCGCAACCGCAATCGCAATCGCAAACGCCTGTGCGTCCACCACGACATGGTAAGCACACCGTCCCTTCGTCTTCTTTTTACCCTTTGGGATGGGATGTTATAAATGGGTTTTAGCTATTAGATGGCATTTTTATGATTATTGTCATTATACATTTTTTTTTAAGGACTGACGACTAGAACAAGATCAGGTTTTGTGTTTTGGTTGAGATACAAAAATGTATGTTTGTAAATTGTCATGGAATGAAAACAATTAATTTAAATTCTAACAACCACTGTGAGGAGAAAATGCATGATGAAATGCTTGACTACAGGGGATTCATTGATGAAAAATGATGGTGAAAGCCAAAAAGCTTTTCATAAAGATACAGGCAGCAACAACATTGCAGCCCAAACTTTCACGTTTAGAGAGCTGGCCACTGCAACAAAGAATTTCAGACAGGAATGTTTGCTTGGGGAAGGTGGATTTGGTCGAGTTTACAGGGGTCGCCTTGAGAAACCTGAACAGGTAACAGCAAATCTATTGTTTTATCATATAGAGATTCCTAATTTTATCATATATATATATATATTGTCTTAGTTTAGATTGTAGCCGTGAAGCAACTAGATCGTAATGGATTGCAAGGAAACAGAGAATTTCTAGTAGAGGTCTTGATGTTGAGCCTTCTGCATCATCAAAATCTGGTAAATCTAATTGGATATTGTGCTGATGGAGAGCAGAGACTTCTTGTTTATGAGTTTATGTCACGAGGATCCCTTGAAGACCATTTACTAGGTATAGGTCCCATTTCCAGGATTACATTTTCAAATCAATGGATTTTCCACTGATTTTTTTTTTTTTTCTTTCTTTTTTTTTTGGTAGATATGCCGCCTAATCAGCCTCCCCTAGATTGGTTCAAAAGAATGAAGATAGCTTTACATGCAGCCAAAGGTCTAGAGTATTTGCACGATAGTGCAAACCCTCCAGTGATTTACCGTGACCTAAAGTCATCGAACATTTTGTTGGATGATGACTTCAATGCAAAACTATCCGATTTCGGATTAGCTAAGCTTGGACCTGTGGGAGATAAAACACACGTATCATCAAGGGTGATGGGAACTTATGGTTATTGTGCCCCGGAGTACCAATTAACAGGGCAGCTTACTGTAAAATCAGATGTTTATAGTTTTGGTGTTGTTCTTTTGGAGTTGATTACAGGAAGGAGGGCCATTGACACAACCAAGGATTCCAAGGAGCAAAACTTAGCTGTTTGGGTAAGTTGTTGTCGTTATTTGATCATCCTATATCCTATTCTGAAGTTCTTGGGGTCTTTCTTTCTAACAATGTGTTTCTTTGATTTGCCTTTGACCTGTAAAAAAAACAAAAAAACACCCATCAGGCAGAACCAATGTTCAAGGAACCAAGTAGACACGGAGAACTGGCAGATCCACTTCTTGATGGAAATTACCCAAGAAAGAGTTTAAGCCAAGCTATAGCAGTTTCTGCAATGTGTTTAAATGAAGATCCTGCCGTCCGACCTCTAATGAGCGACGTAGTCACAGCTTTAAGCTATCTCTGGAAAGGAACAGACACAGAAATGGCTTCCTCCACCCCGGTTTTACCTGATAAAACAACAGATGATGATCTTAACAATAGTAGCAACCATGCCGAAGAGCGACAGAGAGCAATTGCAGAAGCTATTGAATGGGGTTCAAATTCCAGGAATCAGATGAAAAGATCACTTGCTTCGTAAAGAGCATTCTTCCCTGTTTGATCTTCTCCCTGGTATATAATAATATCATCATCACCTTCCTTCACTAGAGTTTTTCCCTTTTTTTCCCTTTTCTTTTCTCTCGATATCCTCACACATATTGATTTATTCATTCAAGGAGAGGATGGATTTAGACAGCATTCAATATGAGAAACTTAAACGTACACTTCTATAATTGAGAATAATATATATATATAAAATCACTGATTATACCTTTCTTATTATGAGTCAGAACTGTAAATCATCAACTGAACATAGTGCTGTAAATGAGTGGAGTAAAACCACATCCCAGATTTTCCAATCTCAGTTCCTTTCAGTTTCTGATTTTGATCTATATATATATATATATATATATATATATATATATATATATTATTAGATTTTTGTTCATAGAAGGCAAAAAAACAACAAAAGTGGCAATTTGGCGATAATAATTTTTCATTACAAAATAAATAACTATTTACATTTTTCAAAATATATATTAATTAATATATAAATTTCAATCTTATACAAAAACATACTCGTCAACTTATATTAATAATACATGTAATTAATGTTAATTTTAATTTTTTATGGAAAAAATAGGCTGAACTAATTACTTTAAATATTGAAATTAAATTTTAAAATAATAAAGCAAATGACGCCAAAATGTTGTAGACGGGCTAATAATAATTAAAGTACAAAGTAATATATACATTTATCGCCGAGAAAAAGGACGTAGTCGTATTTTTTCTCAAATAAGCGAAGCAAAGTTATACCGCGTCCATCTCTGTAAGATCTTCCAAAGAATAAGGAATTCTCAAATCTTGATTTTACCACTGTCCTTTGGTATGTTGTTTCGAATTGACTTTTTCCTGTGTGTTCTTAATTTTCATAATAAAAATAATTCATCTCATACGTCGGTGTCTTCTCAATGTGGATTTCGTTGGATTTAAAGTGTTTTTGGCTGAATGCGAATCCAAGGTTCTTTTTCAGAAATTCTTGTTGTCTGCTCTGAATTTATTGGTGCATCCCAGTTCGCTTGATCTTGTTCCATTTTATTTTATTTTATTTTATTTTTGTGGTCGGTAAGAGTATGAACTGAAGAACACGAAATATTTGTTTCAGCTTGAATGGGAGAATCGAGGGTTCTCTTTTAGAAGTTCTTGTAGTTTGTTTCGAATTTTTTGGTGGTTTGCGTATTCTTCTCTCTCTTTTTTTTTTTTTTTTCAATTTTAGAAGAGTATGAAATGAAGAATGGAGCAAAGACAACCTAATTAGCGTGCCTCTTTTTTTCTTTCTTCCTTTTTTCAGGGTATTCTTTTGCTGAAGAGATATTGTTTACCGGATCATTTGGATTCTGTAGATTTGTAGAGTCGTTGAGATTGATGAATGATTTTTAAATTAGAAGCTTAAGTTTTCAAGTTTTCAAGTTCTGTCTGTAGTAGTGCTTTCAACTGGAATGAGAGGTCGGTTAGGGAAATGGATTTTAGGATTAATATACATTTTTGCAGTTGCAGCAATATGGATTGTAGCTAGTTTTGTGGTTCAGTCAGTTGTGGATGAAGGTGTTTCCCCTTTTCTTGTTACATACATATGCAATTCTTTGTTTGTTGTGTATATTCCTCTGGTTGAGATTGGGCGGTATTTTGAGGATAAGTTTGGCAGTCTTCTGTTTTGGAAGAACAGAAAGGAATCTGAATTGCAAGGTTCTGGAGAATCAGAGGAGGCAATACTTCTTGAAGAGCATGGTGATGGAGTTGAAGCAGTCGATGTAGTAAAAATTGAAATAACTAGACACGTTGAAGAAGTACTTTCAGGAGAAGTAAATATTTGTGAAAGTGATAAAGTTGGATTAGATGAAAAGGGGCGTTGGACACGCACAAGAATAGCTAAAGTTAGCTTATTGATATGTCCATTTTGGTTTCTTGCACAGCTTACGTTTAATCTTTCACTGAAGTACACTACAGTTACAGTAAGCATTTTTGTGTGTTATGACTTCTAATAATATCCTTGTGTTTTGCATAAATGGATTTTGACTTGTATTTGATTTTGCAGTCAAATACAATTTTAAGCAGTGCATCCACCCTATACACCTTTTTGCTGTCTCTTATATTCTTGGGGGAGCAGTTCACATGGGTGAAGTTGATTGGTGTTCTGCTTTGCATGGGAGGAACGATAATCGTTAGCTTGGGTGATTCAAAAGCAGGATCAAGCAAAGTTGCTTTGAACCCTGCCCTTGGTGACATTCTTTGCATTGTTTCAGCTGGCTTTTATGCCATCTATATTAGCCTTATCCGAAAGAAGTTACCTGATAATGAAGATGGGAAACAAGGGAGTCCCAGTATGGCACAGTTTCTTGGCTTTGTAGGTTTGTTCAATCTCATGATATTTCTACCTATTGCTCTAGTAGTCAGCATTGCCAAGCTGGAGCATTTTAACAACCTCACCGGGAACCAATTTGGATTAATTATTGGAAAAGGTATGTTTAAACTATTATCTTCATACTTTTCAGACTTGGTTTCGAGCCTATTGGTGTTGTTGCTGTGTGCTTACTTACTACAACCACGAACATCCATTTGTGCAGCTATTGCTGCCACTTTCCTTTAATATCCACCGAAAGCTATTTGCAGCAATTTTGTTGGGTTAAAAGTTTCTGTAATTGGAACTATTTAAAAAAGTTGTGTTGTTTAAGCATGTGGAACTTTACTATTACAAAAGTCGTCGTCAGTTAAATAATTTCCTTTCTTGCCCGCTGTAATGCAAAAAAGAGGAAAAATATTTGAACTGGACTACATTTAGCTTGCATGTTGATGATGAGCTTCCTTCCTTATCTGGCTAATAGAATGAACTAATCTAATTTTTTGAGCCTTGCACATTTTGATGCAAATTCTTTGTTTTCCTTGGAAATTTTACTCTTTTTTCATTTGGTTGTGTACACTTGTTACTTGTTTTTATATCTCAGTAACATCTTCTTGATCAGGTTTGCTGGATAATGTGTTGAGTGATTACCTATGGGCAAAGGCTGTTCTTCTCACAACCACCACTGTGGCCACCGCCGGTCTAACAATTCAAGTTCCATTAGCAGCCATTGTGGACGCTCTAATGGGAAATGCACCCTCTGCTACAGATTACATTGGCGCTGCTGCTATCATGGTTGGTTTTATTGCCATAAACATTCCTTCAGATATCTGCTCCGGATCAAAGGAATCCTCCACCATTGAACTCAATAATGAAACAAGTCACCAGGAGACCCAAACGTCATCCACCATATGACCACATTTTTTAAATTATGTATGTATATAACAATGATTTACCAATTTTATAATTCTTTTTTTATTATACAATAATTTTTTAAATTATTTTTTGTCTTCATTATGTCGTCCTAAGAAGAAAAACAGCTTAACCACCACCGTTAATATATATAATTGATGGTCATTTTTATAACTGAATTGTTGGCAGTGTTTCTAAAAAATTTAGAAAACGAACAAGTACGGAGTAAGTCGTCATGAAGTAGAAGAAAAACACATCAGTCATTTGGCAAATGGTATCCATGATTGATTGAGCATTTAGCTACTACAAGAAATAACACTTTTAAGATACACAAGGGGAATACAATTTGTGCAACTGCCCGAATAACATGCATGTATTATCATGAATGAATAATTTCTCAATTCTAGCTTTTCTAGCTTTGTGCAGCATTGGCATATCCATATTTTACCATAACTTTCCTTGTTGCCATTGCGGCAGCTTCACTTGCTCGGAATGTCCCGGTTGCCATAATTGCCTTGAACTCTTCGCCTATTTCTTCTTGCACCTTGCTACGAGCATCCCCAAGGGGATCCCCCTTGAAACTACTAGGTGAAGGCTTCTCTTGTTCACTTGCAGGTTCGCCTGCAGAAGGGGTGATCTCATCTTTTGACATCTTTTCCCCTCCAGAACCCACGCTACTGTCTTTCTCATTCTGCTGTCTGGATTCAGTAGTGATATTGTTGTTCACACTGCTGGTTGCCTGGCTAGCAGGAGCAACGGCTGGCTTGATGAATTGGGGTGCATGAGGGACAGAGCCTGCTTTTAAAGTCGTCTCCAGTTGCTGTATCATGGGCACTGCATCAAATAAGAAATCCAAATTATAAATGCTCATATTTCACGTTGTTTCTTTTCTTATCTAAAACTGCTTGTATCAAGTATATATTATAAAGGCAAGCAAAACTATGATACAAACAGTTTAGATACAAATCAGAAGATTTTTAAGGATTATAGAATGATTACTCACAAAAGAGGGCACCCCCTGGACTATTCATGACTTCTTTTGGCAGATCCAAAATATAGTCAGGGATGCTAGAACCAACTAAAAACTGAGCAACCTCATTACTGAAATTGTTGCAGTTATGAGTGAGCAAACTGTAAGTTTGTTCTGTATAACGATGGGAAATTTCCTGCAAATATGATTCAAATACATCCTTAGGCAGATGTGTGGTACCCAAATCTACAACTCGGACTGGAGTACCATAAAGTGACTTTCCGGCTGGGACATGTTGTATACCACCTCCAAAATAGTATTCATTTCCATAAACTACTACTCCTGTGTGCCTGTAATAAATGATTGGTGAATAGGAGAAAAGAAAAAACAGAACAGCAGAAAACGTAACACAACTAAAAAGGAAAAATCTGGAATTCTCTATGTAACAGCATGCTAAACAATAACAGCAATTTGTCCAACTATGAGAAGGCAAGATCCTCCTACTTTACAACAGTATCTCCCAAACCAGCAACAGATTAGATTTTATTTTTTTAAAAAATATAAAAGGTAGGCAATTATGCTTCTTTTTGAATATCTTCTAAACAAACAAAAGAAAAATGCAGAGCCAAAGGCAAAGGCAAAGGCAAAGGCAATTATATAGGTTATCTGCCCTATTGCACTTCATTCTCAACCTATTAAGATGCCCATGTAAATAAAGTGAAATATCAGCTAAATTGAAAGAAAATCTTCTTATCCATTGTGGCATTCATACTCACCATACACCTTCAATGACTTTGCCCAAGAAGGTGGTTGACAACTGTCGGGCTAGCCCTTGGCTCAAATCATAAACATTCAATGAAACTTTGTGACTCTCCTGCAAGAATCCATGGTAGCTAATGTTATACACATTTGAACGTCCTCTTCAACAAAATCACGGTAACAACATGAACCTATAGATATGAAATACAGCACATAGCTAAACATCATCATCATACAAATTAGACGTACCTCAGCCATCTAAAAACGGTAAAATGCAGAAAGATTTGATAAACTGAGGATTAATAACACCCAAATCAAGCTCAGAACCTGCAAAACTCAAACCATTAAATCAATGTCAAGAACATGCTACGAGGAGAGAAATATCAATAAAGCCAAAGAATAAATAACACCAACACAAACGATTTATACACCAAAAACATATAATAGGCAGCCAAAAAACCTAAAGACTTGCAGGCATAAACCAATGCGCCTCATCCTATTCCCAGGTCCAAATTCATTCCCATATACAGTTAAAGTAACTGCAAATTAACAGAACCGTCTCAAAAAAGTCATTAAGATTCCGCTTCTTCTTCATTTCTTCCCTAATTAATCCGCACTCAACAAGAAACAATTATTTCCAGTCAAAATCAGATTCGGAAAATCTTTTCTATCAGAAAATACTTCCAAAGGTAAAATCAGCCAAAAAAAAATAATAATAATAAAAACTAGCAGATCGAAGCCCTCACTAATCCGAAATTATCTTCCAATCAATATCCAAAATTAACACATTCAAAACCAAAACAAGTAAAATACAGTAACCTAGACATCAATCGAACAAACAAGTAGTTTTCCCCCAAAAACGATCTGACAAGATGAGAATAAAATAATAAATCAAACAAATATGCGTAGTTGCATTGCAATTTGCAAAGAGAGAATCAGAAGCCACAGAAACGAACCTGGAGATCAGACAAAAAAACGAGATATGCGTCGTCAACAAAACAGGCTAACCGCGGAGGTTGGAAGAGCCTTTTATACGTACAAATTTCCTTAAAAAAACAGAATTAAAAAAAAAGCAAATTCATCACGCGACTCGCGTCCCCATCTTCCGTAACTTTCTAGAATGCACTAGACCACTCACTTTTAGACACGTGTTCATTTTAAATTCTAAGATTTTATACGTACCTACCCATGACGGCCGGGTACCTACCTAAGTGGGCCACCCTGTACTCCTTGTTTCCCTCCCTCTTAAATTTCGATCTCCCCCATTTATTAAATTAAATATTAATAATGCCCCTACACATTTGTTTTTATATAATCTATTGTTTTAAAAATTAATAAAATGTTTAATGTTTATTAATTAATATAAAAATAAATCCACACCTTTTTACCCTTTTATTATAAAATTATTTTTATAAAAAAAATTGATTGATTATTATTTTTATTAATAAAACGATGAATTTTTGTCAAAAAATTATCTAGAAATTAAAATTTTTTTGATAAAATTATAAAAATTATATAATTTAAAAGATAAAATTTATAAATTTACTTAATTATCTTTCACAAATTCATAACATAATTATAATTTTTATGACAAATAAATCAAATAAGTAACGTAAACTTTTCATAAATTATGATGATCAAATACCATAAATTTGTAATATAATTCAAATAGATACATATTTTTTATATCGAATTCTATAAATCTACGACATAATTATGAATTTAATGTCAAATAGGTAAAATAATTCCCTAATTCAATTAGTAAATAATTTAGTGTTTCTACAAAAATTTAATATAATAATTTGTAAAATTTCTTTTACGTGTTTTGGATTAGGATTTTTCTTTTAAAAAATGTGGATTAGAATTATTTAAATATTCAGTTTCCTATTAAATTTCCAACACGTCGCATCACTTCTATATTCCACGTAAGCTCACAGCTACTACGTAACCCCTGCGTTACTTTAGCACCGCTTTCTCGCTGACGTAAAAGTGGTTCGACCCTTAACGACCCTCGATATGGAATCCCCGAACCACTTTCCGAACCTGTTAAATGTCGAACTGTTTTCCCCGAATCTAATTTTTCCCATTTTTCCTTTTTTGTCCATAAAGAATTACTCAATAATAATAATAATAATAACGAATTAAAACAAAAATGAATCAATCTCACAAAATAAACTAGTCCGTAGATTTTTAAATTTAAAGATAAAATAAAAAATACTAAAAATTATGATTTCCAAAAGATACGAATATAAATATTTTAAATTAAAAAAAAAAAGAAAACCGCTTCGTGACATTAGTTTCCTCTTTAAGTATGTCATAGTCGAATACCTGATTCCGAACCTAAGGCTCAGATCCCAAATTATACAATCTCCAGCTATATTTCCAAGTTCTCCTTCGATATTTACTCTCCATACCTCAGCTTTCTCTTTGCCAGAAATATAAAAAAAGGGAGAAAAAACAAAGCTACTCAGCCTTTGAGTTGACAACTTCACTACACTGAAAGTTTTAGTTTAATATATATATAATTTTTTTTTTCTCCCAATAATTCAATCTGGTATAAAGTAATCAGTTGGTTCAATTTAATTAGAAAATTGGAACATAGTTTAAAGATCGCGATCGCCGTGTGAAATTCTGGTAGCAAACAACAATTCCAGTGTTTTTATACTATTGAGTAGCGGTTTTGTTGCTGATTTTGGTTATTGCGTTTTGGCGAATTCGAAAAGTAGAAACTCCTGGTGTTCTTCTCTGTAGTTTTGGGAGCGCAGGTGTGTTAGAAGTTTTTTTTTTTATTTTTTTCAATGATAAGGATGAATGAAATTATATGAGATCTCTGTTTATTTTTAAAAATTTTATAGTATTCTGGTGTTTGTCGGATTGATGAAATTTCAACTAGGGTTTGTTTGCAGGAGATCTTGCTCTAGTCGGCAATGCTGAGTCTGATTGGTCAGTTCTGTAGGATTTGATTTATTCTTCTAAACTCTGCGTGTTCTTCAATTACTGTGTTTTAAGTTAGTTACTATTACTACAAGCAGTTGCTTCAATACCTAATTGGTGGTTTTGTTCTGTTAATTTATTATTCAAAACAGGGTTTGGTTGCTAAAGAACTTTGTGGTTAACTGTTGGAAGCTTTTTGTGGAGGGGTGTTGGAAGTGTTGACTCATGGCGCAGAGTAATTGGGAAGCAGATAAGATGTATGCCTATTTCAACCTGATAGGTCTTTTTTGTTGAGTTTAATTTCTTTTATTGATCACCAAAAAAAAAAAAAAAAAGAAATAAAAGCTAAATTTTGCCAGTAACATTTGGGTGGGGATAGTTAACTGTTTACATGTGTGTATATATTTGAAAAATCTTTATAGGAAATATTAGGATTTTTTTTTTTTTAAAACTTTGTGTGCTCGCTTCCTGCATCCCTGAAAATGTCTTAATAGTGCGAATTACCGTCATGCTACATTTGTAACAGGCTTGATGTTTATATACATGACTATTTGTTAAAGCGGAAACTGCACAACTCTGCCAAAGCTTTTATGACCGAAGGGAAGGTTGCCACAGATCCTGTAGGTAATGATGATTTATTCTAATCCTGGCATGTTTATTGTTTTGGTATGAATATTTGGTTGCTTATGTCAGTTTAATTGTCATCAGCGGGTAGCAGAATATCTTTGTTGTTTGCTGGTGTAAATTAATTGTTTTGAAACTCTTGATTTCCTATAAATAATGTCTGAAAGTTAGTCTGATCTGGGTAGAGCTTGTAATATAAGAATTCAAATATTTGAGAGGATGCTGAGACATGGAATCATAGTTTGCAGTCGGAACAGGGCTTCCCAATCCGATAAGGACACTCAGAGAAATCAGATAAGTATATCATTAACATATCTGGAGAAATCAGAGGAATCCGGTCTATTTTTCCATTTCAGTACAAAATATTGGTGACAAATCGGTTGTATCCATGGGTAGAAGGGCAGTTTGTAAGGAAAAAATAAAAAGAGACAAGAGATAGAGAGGAGAGAATGAGATGGAGGCCTCCGATATTTATATTTCTATATTGTCCGATATTTATATTTCTATGTTGTCCAATATTTATATTTCTATATCATCAGACATTTAAAGATATTTGACTGATACACCCATACCAATATGGAACATAGGCCATAGGCCTCCGATATGGAGTCCAAGACCACGACTGCAAACCATGTCTGGAATAGAACACTAAGGGAAGCTAGGTTTTGCTCTGCTGATCGGATCCGAGGCTCAAATCAAATATTTTTACAATTTTGCATAATTTGGAATTTGTTTTATGGTAACAGGAGTTCAACGAATGCTTTTGCTTTCTTTTTCTTTTATTTATTTATTTCCTTTTTACAACGACACACACACACACACACACATATATATATATATATATATATATATATATATGGTTCTCCAGTTTCAGAAATTGGTCCTTTAAGGTTGGTTTCTATTGAAAGTATTCACTATCAATCTTATATAGATGGGTCTCATTGAAATGCTTGAATGTTGCTGGCCTCTAAATTTTTGAAGCCTATCGGTTACACTAATATTGGATTTTGTTGATGACATTCCCATCAGCTATCGATGCTCCTGGAGGATTTCTATTTGAATGGTGGTCTGTGTTTTGGGATATCTTCATAGCAAGGACGAATGAGAAACATTCTGAGCCAGCTGCAGCTTATATAGAGGTTGGTGAGAAAGTTAGAGAGGATGTGTCTTATGTGTGTGGGTGTGTGCATTCATGAATGCATATGCATTGAGCAATAAAGAGAGGCAGGATGCTAGATTTAGTGGTGATGCTTTTCTTTATCGTTTTCTTTCCTGCAATAAGTAATTTCTCAAATACTCCTCTCCACATTGAATGTTAGACACAACAAATGAAAGCAAGGGAACACCAGCAGCAGCTACAGATGCAGCAGCTGCAACTTTTGCATCAGAGGAATGCTATCCGTAGAGATCCAAATCATCCTCCCCTTGGTGGTCCCATGAATGCTATGAATGCTGATGGAATTATGGGACAACCTTCTGCAAGTGTGTTGGCAATGAAAATGTATGAAGAACGTATGAAGCATTCCCACTCAATGGATTCAGAAACTTCTCCTGCTCTTATGGATGCAAATAGGATGGCCCTTCTAAAGTCTGCAACAAATCATCAAGGGTAAGTTATGGCATAGGACTTGAGTGGCATTTTATTTGTTCCTTTGAGAAGGAATGATGTGAGCAATTTTTGTGGTTTATCTGTTGAATATTTTTGCTAGCTGGTTTATATCAGTTTCTGTGGTTCTTGTGGCTGATTCAGCCAGTTGGTACAAGGAAATTCTGGCGGCATGTCTGCTGCAGCTTTACAACAAATGCAAGGGCGGCCTCAGCTAGCTACTGTAATTACTTGCAACTCTTTATTGTTGTTTGTTACAAAATCTGTCATTCTTTCCCAAAATTGTAGCTGTAATATTTTTTTTTTCTCCTGGCTGTTTCAGGACATCAAAGGTGAAGTGAACTTGGGAGGCACACAGAAGTCTCTGCCTATGGATCCTTCATCAATTTATGGACAAGCAATTCTTCAGTCTAAGTCTGGATTGGGTGGTGCAGGTAATACTATTTGAGGTTATGTGTGACAAGTATATATCTTTTTAAAGCAAAAAGAAAGCGAACACTTGTTACCCAAACTATCATGCATGTGGGAGTAAGCATGCATGACAAGTGCCCACCCTGCGATACATGAATTGAACAGTTGAGATACTTGAATCTTGAGTTGGTCAATATGAAAAGGACAAATTTAAGGAGAAAAACTAGCTATTCACCAGAGAATAATTCAGTAGAGAGATATGCTCCAGGGGGTAGGGGGACACTAATATTAGATTTATCTGCTAGTTTGAAGCAAAAGAATAGGCCTATTGACCTTGACTGCTACAGGGTATGTAATAAATTTCTTTGGACAAGCAGAATCTGCTAAATTTGTCTGCTACTCCAAAGAAAAAGAAATGAACAATTTAATCTTTTCTGAATTATTGCTGAATTAATGCAAACAATAAAATTTGCCTACTTTTCTTTTTCTTTTCTGGCAATGTACAATTTAATTTGCGTTATCCTTAACATGGCAAAGTCTGTTTCAAGTTCCACCAAATCGTTGTCAAAGTGGTGTTATGGATGTTATGGAATAGATATTTTGTCTCAAACTAGTTTGGGTGTTAAAGGTTTTTGAGAGAATGGTTTCTGCACTATAAATCTTGCCTTGTATCGGGAGCTTATGGTTGATAGATTATTGTTGATCTTGTTTTGAGAATACTTTTGAGATTTTCAGATGGGTCATGCTAATGAGCTGATTTTGATATCTGCCTTCAGCTTTGAATCAGGGGGTAACAAGTCTTCCACTGAAGGGTTGGCCTCTAACTGTGAGTATTAAGCCTCTACATGTATTATCTGCATTTCTAATATTTCTAGTTTGATACTTATGAGTGTCTGACTGGTGATAGGGAATTGATCAATTGCGTCCAAATTTGAGTCTGCAAGTACAAAAGTCCAATTTACAGAGCCAAAATCACTTTGTTTTGGCATCTCAACAGCAACAGGTCCTGGCTCAAGTTCAGGCACAGGGCAGCATGGGAAGTTCTCCTAATTATGGCTTTGGTGGACTACCGAGAGGAAACTTTAATGCTAAGGAGGGCCAACCGCCAAGAAATGATGGTTCTATATGTTCTCCTGTGCAATCAAATTCCCCAAAGGTGAATATAGAGTATTGCACTTTGTTTGATGTTTTGCTTTCCTTTCCAGTGTCCACGTGATTTTTAGCATATGTATCCAACATATTTTTAGTCGTTGCCATTTTCTGATCTTTATGACGCTCTTCATTAGAGAAACGGTTACAGTAACCTATTTACTTCATAAAATAATGTTATAAGTTCCAGTTCATGACATATTTACTGTATTTGACAGATGAAGATGGCTCAGATGCAACAATCTTCCTCCCAACAGCAGGACCAGTTGCAGCAGCAGCAACAACAATTACAACAGGTTGACTTATTATATATTATGGGATACATTAAGAGCATGAATTTTGATTGGACTCTCTAGAATAGTAGCAATCCTTGTTTTTCTGAGTTGTTAAGTCACTCTTCTGCGGTATAACTTTTGCATTTCATTGGATTGCATCTTATGAAGAACAATCGGAAAAGAAAGCAGCCCTCTTCATCTGGACCTGCCAATAGTACAGGGACAGGAAATACAGTGGGTCCTTCGCCTAATTCACCACCATCAACCCATACCCCTGGTGATGGGATGACTACTTCTAGTAGCTTGCAGCATGTGAACAGTGTGTCAAAAAACTACATGTATGGTGCGGAAGGAGCAGGTGGCATAGCATCATCAACAAATCAGCTGGTGAGCTTTATTCACTTTTTCATTTTTATTTTGAGTTTATCCACTCCTATTTCTTTACTATGTTGTCAGAGGCTCATAACCTCGAGGTCCAAAATGAAATGTTAAATTAGTTGGGATGTTTGAGATTCCTCAAATACGAAAGCAGAGTGGTGGTGGAAGTGAAATGGTTCAACTCGAGCTGAATCTTTTTTTTTTTTTTTTTTGTGCCTTTCTATAACAGGATGATTTGGAGAATTTTGCAGACGTTGGCTCCCTGGAAGATAATGTTGAATCGTTTTTGTCACATGATGGTGGGGATGGCAATTTATATGGCACATTGAAACAAACTCTTACTGAGCATAAACCAGAGTCCACTAAAAGTAATACCTCTGTCCTTTTGTTACATATATTGTATTTGATATCTTGCTAATGCAGCCCTGACCATGGTATTCTTGTTTAAGGTTTTTCCTTTGGCGAATTTGGTTGTATAAGGACAAGGAATAAAGTACTTTGCTGTCATTTTTCTTCTGATGGGAAGTTACTAGCTACTGGTGGACATGACAAGAGGGTAAAATTCTTCTGTCAGTAATATTGTGTCTCCTTTAACATGCTAGAATTTTTTTCCCCCCTTTAGAAGTTAACTGCAGTACAATCTGGAGATGTGAGCAAATACGGCTGATGCTTAATTGTGGAGTGCTATTTCAAATCTATTTTACAATTTTTAGATCTATTCGGTAATATTTGCACTTTTATTTGACATAGAAGGGGTAAAACTGACTCTTTTTTGCATGCATTAGGCTGTCCTGTGGAATATGGATACTCTACAAACAGAGACTACTCCTGAAGAACACCAGTCTGTGATCACGGACATCCGTTTTAGACCTAACTCAACTCAGTTTGCAACAGCTTCATTTGACAAGTCTGTGAGACTTTGGGATGCAGCTAATGTAATTACATTTTCATCCATCTATATAATGAATATTTGCACTTAAATGTTGGTTCACAGTCCTCAGTATTTGGTAAATTGTTGACATGTACTATACAACGTCCAGCTTCATATGCTTGCCTCATTGATTAGAGATTTTGCTGGAATTTATCTGGAAAAGCTTTCAAAATATATATTTTTTTTAACCTTTTTCTCGTTTACTATTACACTTGACGTTTACTTGTAATTTTTGCAGTCTAGCTACTGTTTGCAAGCACATACAGGGCATGCTTCACATATTTTATCTCTGGATTTTCATCCCAAGAAGAACGACCTATTCTGTTTTTGTGATAGTACAAATGAAATCCGATATTGGAATATTAGCCCATTCTCTTGTGCCCGAGTTTCCAAGGTGATAGTTAAGATGCAGTTTTATCAAATGTCTCAATTGTTCCTTAAATATTGTTCTCCGTTTACATAGCTTAACAAGGAATTTCAACAATCCATAATGTTTTGTAGCAAGGGGGCAGTGCGCAAGTGAGATTCCAACCAATTACTGGACATCTACTTGCAGCGGCCTCAGACAAAGCAGTAACTATCTATGATGTTGAAACTGATCGGCAAATCCATTCCTTCCAGGTTTTATACCAATATATAACTCTTTCTTAATTTCTGTTGGAAAGTAATAGACTTGATGGTTTTTTTCCAATGCATGTTTATCATTTGTGACCATACTCGCAAGCTTTCTGTTCTGAAGTTAATGTGTTCTTAGGGACACTCTACTGTGGTGAACTACTTGTGCTGGGATCTCAATGGTGAGTATTTGGCATCTGTTTGCGAGGATTCTGTAAAAGTCTGGTCACTAGCATCTGGGGACTGTATTCATGAGATCAGTTCGAATGGAAACCAGTTCCATTCCTGTGTCTTCCATCCAAATTATTCTGCTCTACTGGTGATTGGAGGATTGAGGGTAATTACTTATATGCTCTGATTTCATTGCTTTTGCTGGGTTCTATTTTTTATTACATTGCAAAACCCAAAGATCAATTTCACATGTCTTTTTGGAAGGGAGTATTTTTAGTAATAGATTGGCATTGTCCTTTCAACAATAGCTACTAGTTAATGTCAACTAGATCCCAGGTAGGTCGCATTTCTATTTTGTGGATTGTATATTTTGGGAATCTGGGATCGTTTTATTTGACTGATATTCTTAATCTGACATAATTCAAATATCTTTGCCTGAAGTGCCCTGTCGTCAGATGCTTTTTATTTTGTTTGTTTGTTTGCTTTTTGTAATTGTGATGCACAGTGCTTGAAAACTAACTCTCTAAGCTAAACTGCTCCTTTCATGGAAAATATAAGCTGAATTGTCTGATTTATTTTTGTTCAGTCCTTGGAGCTGTGGAACATGGTTGAGAATAAAAGCATGACAGTTTCAGCACATGAGGGCATTATTGCTGCTTTGGCGCAGTCCCCTGTGACAGGAATGGTGGCTTCTGCAAGTCATGATAGTTCTATTAAGCTGTGGAAATGAAGAAGTTATAAAAACGAAGATGATTGACATTGTTGGAATAGTTTAACTTTGCTTCTGTACACATGATGTTTGAGAGAATGATACCACAACGGTAAGGTTTTTCCCTCCAAGTTGCAAGTTATGATGCCATTGTATTTGAGGGTTAAAAGGTAAATTTGGCAAGCAGCAGCTAGAGTTGATGATAAGGTACGGCAGGAAGCGGGGATTGGTTGGTTCAACTTAGGTAGGTAAAAAGATGGGTTTGATTTTTAACTGTCAATGGTGATTCAGAAATAATACTGGATCAACTTTTATGTAGGAAGAGGGATGTGTTTGTTGTTCGTTTGTTTTTAACGCTATTGCATACAGCAAGTCGTTTCGAGTGGTTTGACCATCTGAACATTTCTATTGATTAATTAATTTAGTGTGTGTCATATGGGAGTTTGGAATGCATCCGGGCGTAAAATTGGCCTCTTATCTTTGCTTCCCTTTTAATAGGGATATTAAAAGGAAGACGTATGTTTTTTATCTGGTTTTAGCTTATTAGCTTGATTTCACATCCTCCAAAGTTTTACCAAATAATTGGATGCATTTTTAACCAATCAAAATTCTTTTGATATTTCACAAGTTTGAACTTCGGGAGAATAATTTATGGATTTATTATGGAGACATGTTTTCGTATCTTTTTTAATTACCAAAGTTATGTACTTTAATTAATATTTAAAATTACTGGTTCACACTTTTTATAAGTACAAGTAAATGCATTTATCCTTTAAAAAAACAATGTAAACGAATTTATAAAATTATTTTACTAATCCAATATCTGCGGGCAATAATATGTAATAATATATATATATATATGACAGCACAATTTCCTGTTTTAGTTAGATTGGAACCACGTGATGAGAAACTTGTGGGGCTCGCCCGACACGTGAGCCCAAATCCCTCTTTGTTCCGGGAAAAATGCGACTGTTTTTTTTGAGCGCGTGTTCGGTCGTTTCCCTTGTCTCCCCTTCCACCCTTTCTTCTCAGTCTTCACCTCTGATAGGGCTAAAATTTTCTCTCTAAAAAATGGAATTATCGGACAAAGTTCGGAAAATGATTGAGGATGAAGCTGATGAAGACGAAGAATTGTCAGAGAAAATTCCGGAAGCTTTTATCTGCTGTATTTGTTTGTAATTCTAATATTACCTTTTTCCTGTATATATATATATATATATATTTCTTTCTGTAATTGTACTTTATATTCCAATTAAGAGATGGTTTTCTGGATTCGGATTAGCTTTCTCTTCCATGAAGTACGCATTTTTTATATATTGAATTATGATTTCTTACTGAGGCTGCATAATTTGATTTCTTCTTTAAAAAATAATATATATATCGTATACATGGTGTTTGAAATTGGATTTTTTTTTTTCTTTTCCACTGTACTTGTAAAAGGGAGAGGACCGAATGCTGATATAAAGTAGTGTTCCTTCTCCGATCTCTCCTCCCTTTTATTTTTTTCGGTGCGTGTCGTGTTGGGGTAGTGTTTTGCAGCTTAAGCAATGAAAGATGGGGTATTGTGTTTTTTGGCAGTATTTCTAGGGGTGTGGTGGTTGAATTTCTTATCTCATGAGTTTTTCTTGAATTTCTTTGAAGCATTTTGAGAAGAATAACTGATGTCCTTTTCTTGTAGGGATCTCCTCTACAAGCCAATTGTTTTGGGTAAGATGATCTTCTTTATAAACAAAAGGTATTGTTAACCCTCTCTTTCTAATTGTTGGTTTCTCAATATATGCAGCTTGTGGCCACATTTCCTGTTTCTGGTGTGTCCGTAGATCTATGAATGGTTTACATGAATCTCGTTGTCCAGTATGTAGGTATCCTTATCATCATTTTCCAACTATCTGTCAGATGCTTCACTTCTTGCTTTTCAAGCTGTATCCTGCTGTGTATAAGAGAAGGGAAACTCAAATTCTAGGTCGATTTTTTTTATTTTTTTTATTTTTCCTTTTGGTACTGGCTTCTTTTGGTACTAATATGTAATTAATGCCAATGAGATGTGGTTTAACAAATCTTTGATTTTATGCATTCCAGAATATGAGAAGGGAAAAGGCTGCTTCTCCCCGCAGTTTGATGATCCTGAATTTATATCAGAAAAAGTATTATGTGACATGGGTAGTTCTCAGGAATCTACAGTTTCTGAATATGGATTGTCATCACATTCAAGCTCTAACATTTTGCATGACCTGTCAGAATGTGGATCAGTTGTTAAAGAAGATACTCAACCAAGCTCACTAATAGCTAGAGAAAATATTGAATCAACTGCTCCTTTTGTGGATGAAGAATGGAAATTTCAACACAGGATTATTGGTGGAAATCACCGGCAAATTTCACTACGTGATGTATTATGCACTTTGTGCAAAGAACTTTTGTTCCGTCCCGTTGTTCTTAATTGTGGCCATGGTATATTTACTCACATTATCTTCTCTTCAATGTCTTAACTTTCTCTATGCTCAGTGCATCTTTAACAGAAAAAAATTATTGAAAAGTTATGTTTCATTTTTCTTCATTGTATTTTACTATTGCACATATATCTTGTATTTTGGGCCAGCTTATTGTGAAAGTTGCATTTGTGTGCCATCAAATGAAAGGATCAGATGTCGAGTATGTAAAATTACACACCCAGGAACAGGTCCAAAACTGTGTCTGGGACTTGCTGATTTTCTTGAGGATCAATTCCCAGTAGAGTATGCACAAAGAAGAGCTAACTTTGAGCAGAAGCAAGTCCATCTTCAGCAAGATGGTATGACCACGTGTATGTTACCCTATGATTCATTTTTATGCAGTTTTACGACCAGAATATTCCTTTACTTTGTGCTATTTGCTATACATCAGATACTTTGCACTTGTATCAATTTAAATATATATAATCATATTCCATCAATATAGAATTCCTTTGGTTTGATCTTTGAATATCTATACCAAGAAAGGGCAGTGGGTATAGTTTCTATATCACATTCAGTTTCCTCCGACAAGCCTCCCATTATTGGAATATGAAGAAAGGGAGAATGGGAAAAAGGATAAAGGAATATGCTTAGATTTTTTACTCAGTTTTAAAATATTTAGTAATGTTTTGCTTATGCCTGTTATTGCTGCTGCTTCCAATGCTTCTGGTACTTATTCTGATTGAGATTTGTGGCATACATAGTCCCTGCAATGTTTGGCGGTATTACATCAACTATGTTGGTTTTATTTTCTCACATCAACTATGTTGGTTTTATTTTCTCTTTCCTGTTACCTTGATGTCTCATCCATTTTTTCCCTTCTTTGAGAATGTGGTCGTTACGCTTTTAGGTTTTTTTGTTTTTTTTTTTTTTTGTGTTTTACAGTAAGGTTGGAAAGTAGCAGCAATTCGAATGACTTTAAAGCTTTGTACCAGTTTCTAAAATTTTTGATTTACCAAAAATCTTTGATTATGTTCCTGTTCTATCTGTTACCTGAGCTGCTTTCCATGCTTCTGCTACTTAATTGAGATTTATGGCATGCATAATAGTCCCTGCAATATTTGGTGGAAAATATATCATGTATGTTATTGTGACTTGCTGTCTATATGTCTCTTCAATCCTTTATTTTATTTTTTACATTTTTTTCGTTTTTCCCCTTCCCTTGGGAACATGTGGCCTTTATGCTTTTAGGTTCATCTGGAGATGGTACAGAAAGTTTCCATTTGTCTCCTCCATCTTCAGAAAATCTTTTGTCATGGTGGGGCGACCGTAAGGTACATGTTGGATCTGGATGTGATTGTTGTGGGGTACGTTTCTCCTCACCTGTTTTAATGTTTGCTCCATTATCTGTTTGATCTGTCCTGTGTAAATGAATGTGCCTCCACTATTTTTCTTTCTTTGAGTGGTGGTTTTCTACACAAATGCAGATTTTTTTTACTATTGGTAACTCTCATATGCATGTGTATGTGTAAGGTGATGATGAACTCTTTAATAAAGAGAAAAGTGGAAAGGCTAAACAATCTAGAGAATCACATGTGTTCCTTTAGCATTATTCGAGTAGGAGTAACCTGATTTCATACTTGCAGATGTACCCTATAATTGGGGATAGATACCGATGCAAGGACTGTGTTGACACAGGAGCCTATGACCTATGTGAAGAGTGTCACTCATCTGGCTTCAAGCTCCCCGGTCGCTTTAGTCAGCAGCATACGCCAGAACACACATTTGAGATTATGAAGCCAAATTTGATGCGCAATCTAATGTTGAGGCTTCTTAGGGGACAGCTAGGAGAGGTTTCTGCTGCTCCAAATCCTTCTGCTGATAATGCTCCAGGAAATTTGTATGCCTCCTTGTTTAGCAATGTTCAGGAAGCTGGTGAAAGTGGTTTTCCCACTGAGAGCAACAACAATGCTGGTAACCAACCTTAATCTTTTTCTCAATTTTATCCACATTTTCTACCATTCAAGCTGCTTGTCTTATTCTGGGGAAGTTGAATTGTTAACTTATTTGAGATAGCAAGTGCTTGAAGCTGGTGTCTTTCCTGGTTTTCATCCCTTTGTATAGTTCTATGTATTTGTTTCTTGTTCTGTATAGCAATAAAAACAATTTTTGTAAACTAATAATAGTGTACATATAATCTTTTCTTCTTTTTTCTTCTGTGTGTTCTTGAAATTTGTGGGTGTTGTTAGTTTGGACTTTTTGAGATATATATATATATATATATATATATATAGAGAGAGAGAGAGAGAGAGAGAGAGGAGCAGGGATTGACAGTTAAATTTTTTTTTTTTTTTTTTTTTGAGGAGAATCAAATTGGTTGGTCCATGGAGATCTGAAACAGTTTGATGATTGCCTGAGTGACTGTAAAATGTCCGTATGGTTTGGTTTTGTTAGTTTACTGATTTCCATTGTTGGAATCCCAAAGACAATAAATTTTTAGGAAGTGAAAAATCTGGTCTGTAAAAGACGTCACCGTCACATTGTCACCTTAATATTTTACAGTTTTTTTTTAGAACTTCTATACATCGGTCACCATCCCACTCGAATTTTGAGGATTTTATTTAGGGTTAGGATTTTATTGGAAATTTCTTCTCCCCATTGGATTTTGATTATCTATATTCTTATATATTGTGATTAACAATGGGAGAATAAAAGGGTATAAATGGAAATTTGGGGATGAATTTGTTTTCCAGAGTGTGTATTTTTGGCGGGAATCACCTCTCTCTCTCTCATTAGGCCTTTTTTAGACGATAAGATTCTCTTTTCTTGGGCTCTGCAAATATTATATAATTATATTATTATAGAGAGAGAAATATTCCTAATGATAACAATAATAAAATAATAATGAATATATATAGTTGATTGTACTCCAAAATTTCCTTCACCAACTAAGATTTGGATAATTTTAGTAAATATATTATTACAATTAAAAAATTAATATCTTTATTAGTGGAAAAAAAAATTAATCTCAATATTCACATTCCGTTTCCGTTGTATTAGACATTTTGCAGGCTCTTATTCTAAATAAATGATAATGGCTTTTATTTTTATTTCAAATATATATATATTAATTTCTTAAAGTATATGAAAAATTATTAGGGATGAGAAAAAATAAAAAATAAAGTAAAATATTTATTATAAAGTCCATAAATAAATAAATAAACATATATAGAAAACGATGGAAACAGTAAAAACGTAACAGTAAAGAAGAAGTTCACTAATTCAGAGTTATGATTTCATTTATACGACAAAAGCCCCATTTTAAGGAAGAAAAGCTGTGATTGCAATCTGCTTCACAATTGAGTAATCACAACTCTCCAATCAACTTTTTTTTTTTTTTTTCTTCTTTTAATAACACACACACACATATATATATATATAAGTATGATATCAAACTCACATGTGATGCGTATGAAGACATTTCTTTTCAAGAAATTTTCTCCTTCTTTATTTGCTACTTTATTATAAGAATAAAGAACTCTGTTTTTGCCTTTGGTGAGGGAAATCAAATAATCAAATAAGTCACGAGAAAAATCATGCTGAGATAGAGAAACTCATTTCAATTGAAAAAAATAAATAAATTAATTAAATATAATGTAAAATAATAATATGTTTAAACTAGGTACATAAAGAAAAAATTAATCACTATTAATAGTTATATATTGTTTTTGGGGGAAAAAAATGCATTAAACTTCACCAACAATACATACATCCAAAAAAGGAAGAGATTGTATTGGCTATATATATATATATATATATATATATATAACTATAATTAATTTTAAAAATGGTGGAGATGACATATTTTCTTTAGCATCAAATTATACGGTCATATTATAATTAAAATTATTTATGAGTAATAAATAAAGAGAGAAGGAAAAAAAAAAAAAAAACTTAGATGAGAGTACTCGTGCGTCTTGACTTTTATTTCCCATTTTAATGTGATATTTATTATCATTTATTCATATATTTTACCATTAATATATATATATAATTTAATAAATAGGAGCAATTAAATGAATATATATAAAAAAAAAGAATTTATGAAAATATTTAAAAATGTGAAATTCAGAGCCAAAGGTAAGTGAAAACGGGAAACAGCTGGAGAACTGCGTTCACACTGTACAACCCTAACTTTCTCCTCCCCAAAATTCGCATTTTTTTTATACATTAATATTAATATTAAAGAAAAGAAAAGAAAAAAAAAGCCCTCTTTTCTTTCAGTTTTCCCTCCACTCTTTTCCTGCCTGCCCGCCCGCTCGGTTCTCTTCAATTCCTCCCTCCTCAAATCCATTTCAAATTCTCCATATGAGGAAATCTCTTTAGTTTCAGAGAATCAATTAAGTTTTGTTTGCTTTCTTCTTCTTTTTTTTTTCTTACATCGGAGGAATTTCAGAAATGGGAAAGTATATGATGAGGAAGGCTAAATTCACTGATGACGTTGCAGTAATGGAAGTTTCTCAGTCCACCACCACCCTCGGTGTTCGCACGCGTGCCAAAACCCTAGCTCTACAACGTCTTCAGTCTTCTTCAACCAAAGCTCCTCCTCCTCCTTCTTCTTCTTCTCCTTCGCCGCAGCCGCCTTCTTCTGATTCGTCTTGCTATCTTGAACTTCGCTCTCGGCGACTTGAGAAGCCCTTGCGTTTGAAACCGCACTCTCAGAAATCCAGCCATCTGAAGCAGAGTTCCGCTCACGAAGCGGAAATGAATAGTAACACCAGGTCCGGCGGTTCTTCTAGACTTAGACTTAATATTAATAATTCTGCTAGTTCTGGCTCCGTGAAGTCCGCGTCAATTACGCGGCCCAAGGTTGTTGTAGAGGACTGTTTTGAGAACAGAGTTCCGGATGAAACAGAGCAGGGTTTTGATTTGAGTATTGAAGCATCATTTGGAGAAAACAACTTAGATTTTCAACCGAGGGAAAGGTACCTTTCTATTTCCCTAACACAGTTTGCATGTATTATTGTTATTTTTTTTATTTTGTGAAAATCTGTTTCTCCTTTTTTTTTTTTTTTTTGTTTCCCTAATTAAGTATAAATTGCTTTTTCTATTTTGTTTCTTTAATGAAGGGAATGAAGTTCTTCTTCTCAGCATTTTATGCCTCGAAATAGTACATTATTAATTTTTTTTTTGCTGTTTATTTTTTTCCTCCAAATTTTTGTATAACAAAGTTTTTAATGACAGATTGAGTTTGAATGATCCATTGAAAGAATAGTTTCTCTTTCCCTACAAAACATTTTCCCCACTTTGGCTTGGATCAACAAAGAACCAAATTAGTCCTAGTTTAGTGTCCTTTGCTCTTTGGAAGTTTCATATCCTAACGAGTATCGGAAATGCCTATCACTGACTGGTCCCGAGTCATAGATTTAGCTGTGAGTTGCTGATATTATGCGGAGCCCATTTCATATTCTTCCCGTTCAATTTCTGAGAATTGGGTCTTATTGTGGAAATGTCATCCCCCTTCTTTAGGCACCTTAAAAGTCAGAATTAGACTTTATATGCTTTTCTGAGTTCCATTTTAGCCAAGAAATAGGTGTGACCCGACTCCATTGCTTTTAGGTTGGTAGCATTTTAGTATGTAAATCAGTAACTACATTTGTAGCAGCCCCTCACTTAGAAGAAACTCAAGGAGCAACTTTCTAAATCTTGTTTCTGCCTGTGAGGGCTTCTCCCGTTTTAACTTTAAATGCATTTACTAGGCTGTCACGTACCAACTATTCTGGTAGTAAAAAGTTTTGGATGACCAAAATTTTTTTCTTGGTGCACCTCAGGGATTATGAGTCTCAATGTTTAATGATTTTGAAAAATGTCAGTAGTGGGTCACAAGAATCCAAGATTTTATTTTTTCTTTCTATTTTTATTTTTTCTTTGGGGCAAGTACATGCTATGAACTCGGTCTTTGAATAATATAAGCACCAAACAGGAAATTAACCAGAAATATTAAGCCCATGGTTTCAGTAGGTGAGTCTATGAAAACAAATGTTGAGTGATGTGATGGTTTTTGAATTCATTGTCATGGGTTGTACCAAAAGAAACTTTTATTTGGAAGAAAAAAAAAATGATGGTTTCTTCAAAGAAAATAAGAGTGATATTAATCTCTACTTTATACCACACATGTTTCAAGCACTTATATCTTTCTTTTTTTTCTTTTCTTTTCTTCTACATGGGCCATTCGTATACACTGCAACAATGCATGAGAGTTGTTGTACTTCCAAAGTTATATATCTCTTGTGTGTACTGTTGTTTCTTCTTGTAATTAGACTTCTCCAATGGTGATTTAATGGTTTTTTTTTTTCAGGAGTACCAGGGAAAACACTCCTTGTAGCTTCATAAGAGAGGTGGATGTTGCTACTCCTGGTTCTTCAACAAGGCAAAGGACATTAGACACAAGCAGCTGGAGAAGTCAAGATCCCATTCTAAGAAATATCCCATCGGCTTATGAGATGGAAGAGTTCTTCACACACGCAGAGCAGCACCAACAGCGGCAGTTCATTGATAAGTAAAGTGCTCAAAATCCTATAGCTTTACTTTTCTCTTTTTTCTTGTTTTGTTTCAATATTTCATTTAGCACATCTGTAATATGGCATGGGGTTGATTCATCCTTGCAGGTATAACTTTGATATTGTGGCTGATATGCCGTTGCCTGGCCGGTACGATTGGGTGAGTGTGAGTCAGTAGACCAGAGGATGAATGCTTATATCATTGTGGCTGCTCTCTCTAAAAAAGATCTCAGATTATTATTATACATTAGAAGAAAGAAACTGAATTACTCAGTTTTTTCAGAATCGGACTTTCTATCTAGTCTCAGAAGAAAAGAAAAAGGGTGGTAGAACTTGGAAAGTTAGTTGTATAATTTGGTGACATGTAAGATAAAAAAAAGTAGTATTTCCGGTTGTAGAATGGGGCAGTGAAATTTACATTATTAATCCTTGGAATAGTTACAATTTGAAATGCAAAGGGTCTCTTTTTTTTTTTTTTTTCCTTTTTCTTCTCCCCTACTGTTTAGTTTCTGTTAAGTTGTGTTTACATTTTCTGCAGAAAGGGAGAATGTGAATCCTATTCTAAGCAAAACCATTGGCTTTCTATTTCTCTCATGTTTTGATTGATTGATTGACGTAAAGTTTGAAGGTGTACAGAAATAACAGAGATTCCTGAACAAACAAGAAGCAAGAAATCTCCTTGACTTGTTTTCCTTCCTTTCTAATTACATTCTTAGCAGTTAAACCAAAAAAAAGTTGGGGGTAGAGGTGGGGAAGGTGGTGGCCCTGTAGGCCATAATGAACATTTTAAATTTATTCGTCAGGTACGACTTCTGTGGTAATCCTCATCCAGAGCTTGTCTTGGATCCGTAGTTTTTCTCTAGTCTAAGCCGAATACAAGATCGATTCTTTTTGTTCAGAGGAAAGATAAGAGATATATATATATATATCATCAAAATCATGTATCCTTTCCTGGCCGGACTCAGTTAAACAGCCGGAGACAGCCATTTCCGGCTTAAAACATAAAAAACATCAAAGTACTATTTCATATAACTTTTTTGTTCCTTTACCTCTAATAACCCCTCGGGGGGTTGGTTTTTTCGGTGGTGGTTTCTGCAACTTTAAATGAGAGATGATTAAGGCTTCAGGTACTGAGTGGCGTCAGAAGTTTCAATGGCAGTAGAAGTAGTAGGCGGGTAAGGGTAAGCCACGGAAAAAGATTTTTTTTTTTTTAATTATTATTTAGAGATTTGTCCGTTTACTGACAAGTGCTGAGTAAGTACTGACTCCTTGGCTGGTAAAAAGCTGACTCCGTATGAAAGAAAACAATGAAACCAAACTTGTTGTGTATACTATACTACTACTGTATACTCAATTTCCGAATAAGTTTATTTTTATTTTGGTTTGTGTTTGGCTCTTCACGAATCACATGGGAAATTGTACTATGGTAGACAGTCAAAACAGTGTCGTTTTTGGCTTTACACCTTGAGAGTGATGTTTGGAACAGAAGATTTTATGATGTGCACTACTCTCGTGTCTCTCTCTATTACTACTCTTCATGAATGAGATGAATCATATGTACAATCTCCCCCCCATACCTTCTTTTTCTCTTTCTTTTACCTCGTTGTTACCCACAACCCCATCACCATAAACAGTTATTTATAGTTCTTACTTTCTTACTACTTGTATCAAATACTTGGTATTTGTCCCAAAATATAACAAAAAAGAAAAGAAAAAAAGAATATGAGTTTGAACTTTACCCTCACTAACTTGACATGGTAGGAGGAATAGGATGCTTACCCACTTGCTTAAGAGGAAGGGCTTCTAAGAAGGGGGACTACATTACACCCAATAGGACACTACGTGCCGTGTCATGTCGTCTTCTCTCATTCTAACATCTGTGTCATTACTTGGTTCCGTATTTGTCCCATTCAGACTCTCTTTTTACAATTTGGAGCTTCCTCTTTTCTTCATATATTGCCAAGTTGGCAAGTTTATCTAATGCTTCTGTCTAGTCATAGAGGTTGTTAGGGCACATCATCTATTATGCCCCCCTATGGTTCAACTTATGTGTAAAACCTTGCACCTAAAATATATCCCAATTTCTACTTTATAAACTACAGTATTTTATATCATTTTCTCTGTTTTGCTTGAACCATGTTGGTTTGCATAGAGCAGCATCTAACCACATCTTTGAGTACTACATATTGCAGTTTATATATATATATATATGAACATTGTAACAACGTCAGCACTGAAGTATAAATGCAAATGCATATGATAAAACTCCTTCCAACCCCTATCCCAACAATCAACCTCTCAACAGTGTCTGGGATGCAGACGTCCCAGCCCCAAATCCGCTATGACCCCCAATGGATGGTGAAATTGACGTTCTCAAATGTCCACTTTATAGGGCAAGTTGATGTGCAGATATTGACTTATATGTTAGGTAACCACCACAAGTAAAACTTGCCTATGGGTGCTAAATATTCAAAATCAATGTCCCAGTCACAAAATTTCTCAATTTAACTTTCATGGAGGCAACATTTCGACCGTTATTCAGCACAAAATGATAATTGTTGTAAACATTTTAAAGCCTATACATACCAACTCTTCAGGTTTCACAGCTAAAATTAAAAGAGTTGGGTGTCCATCACACACCGGTAACTAGCCTACAGGTCTAGGGCCTCCCTTTTTTTAAAAAAATAAAAATAAATAAATAAATAAAATTGTATGAATAGGTCTAGGGCCTCTTAAATGCTCCATTAATCCGACCCTAGTATGACCTTATCAAATTAAATGGAAAAAAAAGGAAAACCAAAGGACCAAATGTTCTGACACAGATCGTACATCTTTTCAATTTATTTTTGGCCCCTCTTTCACTGGATTTTCTTTCATTTTAGATATATATGACTCCGTCGTTTTATCCAGTCATAACTAATGGAGGATACAGTTATTAGTTACAAAGTGAAGACAACTTAATATACATTAATACATAAAACGGGAAGTTTTTGCTGTAAAATTTGCTAGAAAATCATACATATCCACATAATACATAATCAAAATCAAACTTGTTGCATCTGTTTACCTTAACATAACAGCAGCAGGGACAAGATCAACTTCAGTTTGCATGTCTTGCTCTATTGCTTTAGCAAGTCAATTCTGCACATTATACAATGTCAGATATTATTAGTTGGAGGAAGCTTGCGAAGGATTTAATGACACAAAATTACAAATTAAAAAGAAAAAAAGAAAAAGATAAGATAAACGCATAGATTTCACCAAGTCGTATTGCAAACTCTTTGGGCCAATCAATAACAAAGTTTAGGTCACAATCTCTAACAACCTACATAATGTTTAAAAAGAAGAGAGCAAATAACTTAATATTAGAAAGAAAAAAAAAATATTAATACACAGTCTTCAAATTCTATAGTATAACTTATAGTTTGGAAAGACTTCTATTATACAATGAAAACAAGTTACTAAGAATATATTTTAGTAAACTATTTCTCACCCTGTTCCACCTTCTCATCAAACTATTTCTCCTTTATTTTGTCTAGTCTACTTAATTGTGAGAAGAAATATATAGGAGTGAAAAGATAACAAACAGGCCATTGCATGATTTCGTCTCTTTTAGTCAATCTATATCTTAAACATGTAAAAACTTAATTAAACCAGATATGCAGTTATAAAAAGTAAAAATATATATGTTTATCAAGTGAGAACATAATAGTATAGTTTTTAGTTAACAGTTTCCATGACAAGAAGGCCTCAATAACACTTTGATCATGCTGAAAACATGACCATTCCCTATCACCGAACCTAGACACTATAAAAAAATGAAAAATCAGAAGAGGTCAAAACAAAGAGAAAAATACACTTCCAGCAGCCAATCAGTACAGCTGAGTGAAAAAGGGACTAAGGTCCAATCGACAAGATAAGGAGAGGATTGAGATGTGATTTCAGTAGTAACTATTAATTTAAAACAAGAAGATAATACATAAATGATCAAAGGAAAAATTTCTATGGAAAGACAAAACATCAGCTAATCAAATAATCCGCATGCAGTTTCAATAGAAAAATGTTTGTTTCTACCTGTCCTGTCCAGGAACTGCTGCAGCCATTTTCCATCTCAATCATGTTCGAAGGAATGAGCACGTACAGACTTTGCTGGCTTTGTCTCTGACATCTCAACTTCATATGTGCTTATGTCCTTGTTAGTTTCATTCTCCAGTTTCATTTGTTCGAGCTTTGCCAGCCGCACAGACTGCATCTCATATCTGGGATAATACATCACAAATATAAGACCTCTCTTAAAGTAATTGATTTCAGATATATATCTCAGAGAATTTAGTGAAAATTTTCAGACAATACATATAACTTTAGTTAAAATTTTCTAAAAGTGAGGATCAACTATAATAACGGATGATGGGTCAACTATAATAACCGATGATGTTTCAACTGAAAATAAGATAACAATTCAAGGAAACAATATCTTGAGATTAACTATTAAATATAACTGTAAATGGGATGTAGAAACAAGAGGCTCCCCACCATGTGCAACTCAATTCATTAGCCAAGTGAGTTACATCAAACAGTAACTTTCAGTGACAATATTTTTAAGAAGAAGCATGGTGGCAAGGAATTGAAAACAGTTTACAGAGTATCCATGTGAATTTGGAAGACTTACTCAGCAACACAACTTCTAACGAGTGTAAAGTATATTCTCCAAAATTCTCGTTCCTTCAGATAACGTGGGCATAACCTAAATCTTAGCTGTGACAGTTCCTGGAGGAGTGGATGAAGAATGATACTGTTGAGAAGTAGAATAAGTGCAGATGTTAATTGTTATGGTTAGGTCAACCAGATACAAAAGCCATATATCTTATATTCCTTATGGCTAATTTTCCAAAACCCTAACACTCAATTTTAATTTTTTGAGTAACACTTGAATTTGCAAATGAAGTGTCTCAGAGGACAAGATAAATAGATTACCTTTAATTACAAGAGATAACACTCAGATAAGGCAGCTAGAGATAAGGCAAAAAGAACAAAAGGAAACACTATGTTTGTCTACGGTATGGAATGAAAAGAGTTTTGCATTCTGAATTCTGAAGTACCATTTAGCTTACGGCTTTTGTTATAACCTGCATCCTGGTGTTATCTGTTCCGGTCTTTCTATATAGACCTTATGTTCTTTCCTAAACTACAATCCTTTGTTCTCTCCAAAAAACCTTGCTTAAAATTTCAAAACTTGGATAATCCTTGGGAGCAAAGTTGTAGTGTTTCCCTAGACGAAAAAAAGGATCGGAAATTTGATTGTGATCTTTCTCTTTTTACTTTGATTACTAAAAGGAAGATATACTTTCTGTATACATTTAAAGTAACAGATGAAAATTTTTTTGGAGACGAATTGACGGCATAAGATAGAATGTTAATAGACATTAAAATTTAGAATTAATAGGCGAGAAGGACAAGGACAGAAGGACCTTGACTTTGGATAGGACAAGCATGGCATGTCGCTCTTGCCACTCTGAAAGATCCTTGTTCACTCTTGTAGAGGTCCTATTACCAGCATCCCCATTACTAGCATCTTCTTCCTCATCTGCAGGCAGACAAAAACTCCAAATCGTCACAAAATTATCAAAACCTAAAATCTGTACACATGTTAATCAAATACAAAAAAAAACTCAACCAAATACCTTGAAGAGAGAAACTCTTAAAAGTGTCGAGGGAGAACGATTTTACGAACTCGATCAATTGATCAGTTATTCCATAGAACCGTATATCGTCATCTTTTAAACCATTTTTCTTGGTAACGTCTGCGGTAGTGACGGAGGAGGAGGATGGTGTAGAATTTATTTTCGAGCCAGATTGACTGCGCCTAAACCAGGCGTATACATCCATGGCTATGGAAGATGATGCAGCTCTCCCCTCTCTTCCCAGTCTCTCTGATCAGAAACCGTATAACTGTAACCGTACCCGGATCCGAGTCCGTGGAGATATTTTTTCGTACAATTAAGCCCACTCGTACTTTAGAAATATAAATTGGCCTCGTTCCTCATTCTTTCAGAGCCTTAAATAAATGGACTTGAACATAGTTTTGGGCTTTTATTCTATCCATTTTTTCTTTGATCCCAAGCAAAAGAAATTTGATTTTTTTCCTCCAAAATTTTGAATTTGAATCTTAAGTTCTAGGGAAGATTTTTAATTTTATCTAACATTTATAAGACGTTTTCTTATTGTATCCAAGGTTTTGCCAAGGCTGCTTCCATGGTGTCACCGACTGTAATATTTACAATATATTTTTTAATTGCATAAAACTAAGAACGAAGATTGCTTACTTAATGCTCACAGTAAATATTAATTTCAATCATGCATAATATTCATGCTTTTTTTTTTATTGCCTTGACTCAAAACTTAAAACGTGAATTTAAGTGACTAAAACTTGATGAAAAAGACCATATATTTTGTGGAATGAAACATAAGTAATGCATAGGATGCCCCCACAAACACATTCCATCACAGAAAATTGAGTTTTGAATTCCGCGTGCAAACAGAGTGATGGGGACAGTTGAATAACCAAACCCTAACCCTAACCCTAATACTTCTTCTTCTTCTTCTTCTTCATTGAAACGGATTATCATCATCAACAAAGTGAACCACTTGACTTTCCATAGGCACCATAATTACCAATTCTTGCATGCTTTCTGGCCCATTTTGCACACTTTCTCTCTCCCCCTTTTAACCCATTAAATACTTCTTTTTCTTAGAATTATTGCTTTTTTTCCTTGCTTCGTCCATTGAATTCTGACCACATAAAAAAACTCATTGTGAACTCACCTTTGAGAGTTTAAAGTGAAATTTTTTTTATTTATTTCTTAAAAATATCAAATTTATAATTTTATATAATATCTAAATATTTTTTTTAATAAATGAATTAAATTCCTAGTGGCCTTTAAATATAAATGATAGGAAAACGTGCAAGAAAAATTACAAATGCATAATGAATGCAAAATACCCCTTTCGTAAAGGGACTTTACATATATATATTAATTATAATTTTTTTTTTATGGAAATTTTGTGCTGTTTGTTTCTTTTGGTCCCAAAATATATTGACAAAAAAACTGAACTAGACATTAAAGAAAATGACTTTCTTATCTTTATATAGCAAGTTTCAATCAAGTAATACCTCTCTATATATATATACATATATATATTTTTTTTCTAATTAAATTCGTAACTATTTAATATTGTTTTCTTATATAATTTTTTTTATTAATATAAATTATTAATGTGGGACGAAATATATAAAATATAATAATATTCTACAGTACAAGGCGTGCATGGGAAAGTACACGGCGGTGGTGTTAAAACACAGCGTACAAAAAATGCGGGGTTTTTTTTGGGGAGAAAAGGGACGCAATTATACGGATTTTGATACATTGAAAACAGAAGAAAACCCACTGCGTACTCTTTTCTCCATTTACTGTCGTCCGGTCCTTTTCTCGTAGGAGAAGATTGTGTTACGTACGTACTTATATATATATATATATATATTTCGTGTATAAAAAGTTATAAGAGTTTTTCCTTTCATTCTGAATGTAGAATGACTATTTTGATTTTGACCTAACCAATTTATGATATCTTTCTTTGATAGAGAAAGAACATCGGCGGGCGGCGGAGACGGCCGCCGGTGGTGGAAGATAAGGAAAAGAAAAATCATATCGGTGGTAATTATGATTTTTTGTTTTTTTAAATTATGGAAAAAAATGGGAACATGGAGGGCCCATTTTTAGAGTATTATGATCAGAACCTGATCCGGTCGAATCGTGGGTGGGTAATCATCCCAAACCTAAAGTGCCCACCGTCTATCTTTTTCCTTTTTTTTTTCTTCTAATTTCTTTTCTTTTCATATTTTTAATTTATATAATTTATATATATATATATATATATATATATTATGATTTGAAATTTCAAATGAACAACTGGATTGGATTGGGTAAATACAAAATAGAAATAATTTGTTTTAAAAAATAATAAAATAAAAACTCAAAAGTAGTTGTGTATCGTGTCTTGTCGGGTTAGTTAGTCTAGAAGACAGTGTATGTCAATTTTGGATCCCATGGAGACTCCCTCCCGTGTGATATCGTGTTTGTGGTTGTACAATAAATAAATAAAATAATAAATAAAAATAAATATTATATATATATATTATATTATATATATTATATATATTCTGATCAAACAAAACAAATTTCATCAAATTATATAATTCTTCCTCACTTCTCAAGCAATCATAATTGTTTGGTCTCTTTATCTTACCTTTTTTAAGCCAACAAACGTAACCCATATATATATAATTATGATCTGATATTCTAATCCATTAATTTAAAAGAGATTTTAAAAAAATAGTTATAACATATAATTAAAATTAGGACATAAAATTAATGCTAAATTCATGTTACATATTAAAATAAATAAAATATTATTTTTAAAAAATATAAATAAGAGACATAATATAAATAAAAATATCTTAAAATTTAATATATATTACTTATAGTTGATAGTGACGTGATTTATAAAATATCTTAATTTTATTTAAAAAATTATTTAAATAAATTGATGATCAAAGGAATAATAATAATTATTATTTGAATGAATGATCATATTAGATTCTATTAAATAAAAATAATTGGAAAATCCACTAATGCTTCAAAGTTGACCTAAGACATTATTATTTGTAATTCAAAATTATTTTTTTAAAAAAATTTAAAATTAACGTCAACATTTCTTTTTATAAGAAAAGGAAAACAGTTACTGTAAAAAAGGATATTCAGTATCAGACAAAAAAAAGCCGAAAGTGTGATGGTAAAAGATTGAAAAAGAATAATGGAAATAAGTAACCGACCGCTAAATTCAAGTGAAAATTTTCCGGATTTTACTTTACTTATTATATAAAATACTAACAAAAAGAAAACATCTTTTTCCATTTCCCACTCTTCGGTCAAACAAAGGAATAACGGCACCACATTATTATTTCCCGCTTTTTTCCTTTTTTTTTCCTTTTTTTTTAATTATAAAATTCTCTATTCGATAAAAAAATGTAAATAATTAAGAGATTAAATACGTCAATTTATTTTCATTTAAAATTTATTTAATTAAAAGCTAAAAGGGATATATATATATAAAAAAAAAGAATGAAACAAAGTTACAAAACTTCCCCATGTTTTCGCCTATTTATCTGCCTCTTTCTGCATGTATTATGAAAAGAGCAAAAACAAAAACAAAAGCAAAAGCATTTTTATCATTATTGATCTTTATTTATTTTTCTTCTATAATCTCCCTAAATCATGACCCACTAGAAAGGCCCAGTGAGTTTGGAGGATTGCAATCTATTGATTTTTAAATTTCTTTATTTTTTTGGAAATTAGACAAAAAGAAAAAGGAAAATTTTAAAAATTTAATTTTGACTGTTTGACAAAAAAATGGCCAAAGGATTCTCCCACCAACAGCAACATCTACGCCTGAGTTTCTGTCTCACTTTCTCTCTCTCCTCTCTGAGTATTCTTCTTTAATCCCCACACTTTCTCTTTTGCTTTCTTAATTCTCAATTTTTTTTAGTTCACCTTTCTTTGTTGTGGATTGTCGTCTCTGCACTTCGCCAATGGACAAGCTTCACCAGCAGCTGCCGCTGGCAAAATGTTCCCGGCAGCGTTGCAGTGAATGGTTTGTTATTTCTAGCCACCACCACTGATATTTTATTTTATTTTTGATTTTTTGGAAGGAATGTTCTCTGTGGCTCTTATAGGGAGGAACGTTTTGATCAGTAGTAGAATTCTGTTGAGATTTCTCTTACTCTGTTTTAGCATGTGAAGTGTTAGATAAATATGTTTGTAAATTTTGTTGATACGGAGTTGATCACCGGGGACTGTACTTATTGCAGGGTATTTCGAGATGTTCCGAGTGATATCACAATTGAAGTCACCGGCACTACGTTTTCCTTACATAAGGTAAGGTTCTAATTCTATAGCGCTTCTTCATTAGCAATTGTTTTTGTTGTTGTTGTCGTTTTTTTTTCCTTATTGTTTAAAAACGCCATGGATTGGAATTCTTCAAGTACAGGGGATGTCAATCAGTGAACTGCTAACAATGTTTTGTCATTTTTTTACTGTGTAAAAATGGAAATTAAGATCCGAGATGTTTGTTGTTGTGTTGGTTGCAGTTTCCTCTGGTTTCACGGAGTGGACGAATCAGGAAATTGGTAGCAGAAAATCGTGATTCGGATATAACGAGAATCGAGTTGCTTGGTCTGCCAGGCGGTTCTGAATCATTTGAGCTCGCTGCGAAATTCTGCTACGGTGTGAATTTTGAGATCACGGCAACAAATGTTGCTCAATTATGTTGCGTCTCTGATTACCTTGAGATGACCGAGGAGTTCTCGAAGAATAATCTCGGCTCTCGAGCTGAAGAATATTTGGAGAGTATTGTGTGTAAGAATCTCGAGATGTGTGTGGAAGTCCTTCAACAATGTGAAAATTTGCTTCCTCTTGCTGATGAGCTGAGAATTGTGACGAGATGCATTGATGCCATAGCATCAAAAGCTTGTGTAGAGCAAATTGCTTCGAGTTTCTCACGCCTCGAGTACAGTAGCTCTGGAAGACTCCACATGAGTAGACAGGCTAAATGCGAGGGAGATTGGTGGATAGAAGATTTATCCGTTCTTCGGATTGATTTGTATCAAAGGGTCATGACAGCAATGAAATGTCGAGGCGTTAGGCCCGAGAGTATTGGGGCATCACTTGTGAACTATGCACAGAAGGAATTGACTAAGAAATCCAGCTTATGGAATCCATCCAACCAGACAAAAGTTGATATTGTCTCTGGTTCAAATGTGCACGAAAGGCTTGTTGTTGAGACAATTGTTAGCCTCCTGCCTGTTGAAAAATTTGCTGTTCCCATAACTTTCCTCTTTGGTCTGCTGAGAAGTTCAGTGATGCTTGATTGCTCTGTTGGTTGTAGGCTTGATCTCGAGAGGCGGATAGGATCCCAACTAGATATAGCTACTCTAGATGATCTCTTAATTCCTTCCTTTCGCCACTCTGGTGATACACTTTTTGATATTGACACGGTGCATAGAATCTTGGTAAATTTTTCTCAGCAGGATGACAGCGAGGAAGAGTTGGAAGATGCCTCGGTTTTTGACTCTGATAGTCCTTCTTCACCTTCTCAAACTGCACTATTTAAGGTCTCAAAGCTGGTGGACAATTACCTTGCAGAAATTGCACCTGATACCAACCTCAAACTCAACAAATTCATAGCTATTGCAGAATCTTTACCAGCACATGCTCGTACAGTTCATGATGGTCTGTATCGAGCTATCGATGTTTATATCAAAGTAAGCACTTCGATTTTTCTTGTTATTTTTAGTTGTTTGGATAATATATAGATATATGGTTTTTTGACTGCTTGTAGTTGCGTATTTGTTTCGCAGTCTCATCCAGGTTTATCAGATCCAGACAGGAGAAAGCTAAGCAAACTGATTGATTTTCAAAAACTTTCACAAGAAGCCGGTGCACACGCTGCACAAAATGAACGTCTTCCCCTCCAATCAATTGTCCAAGTGCTTTACTTTGAGCAGTTGAGGCTCCGAAATGCCCTTTTCTGCTCCTATCCCGAAGAGGACCACAAGCCAATTCACCAATCGTGGCGAATTAGCAGTGGTGCTCTAAGTGCGGCAATGTCTCCTCGGGACAACTATGCATCACTGAGACGAGAGAACAGGGAACTAAAACTTGAACTAGCACGGTTGCGGATGAGATTGAATGATTTAGAGAAAGAACATGTTTGTATGAAGAAAAATATGGAAAGATCTAATTCTCGAAAATTCATGACTTCCTTCTCTAAGAAGATTGGCAAATTGAATCTTTTTGGCCATAGTTCTTCAAGAGGATCAAGTTCCCCATCAAAGCAGTCACAAAGAACTGACTCCAAGCTAACTGAGAGAACATGAAATTCCCACATCTTAGGTAACTAAAAAAATATTTGTCTGTAACTTTATGGGTTTTCTCTTGTTTTTTTTTCCTGCCTCTTTTTAAGGTTAATAGTTTCTCCCTTTATGTTTTCTACATTTCTTTTTATTTTTTCCATTTTCCCACCTTGTAAATAAGCTGTGGGACTTTAGGAGTTTGTATTTTAATAGTAGCTCTTTAAGTTCCAAGAAGTTTTGACTTCTCTGTATTATCTTTTATAGGAGAAACTGTCCGATGTAAAACACATGAAATTATCCTCATTGCTATATATTATTGCATATAATGTTAATTTTGTTGTGAGGAAAAGAGATGCTTTCCTTTCTAAATTACCATGTTCGTGTCACAGCAGGATTACTTTTTCTTCTCATCTTGATCTAGTTCTTATTTACTGACGAAAAAACTTGTCTAACCTGGATGAAATTTCCATAGGAGCAGGAAGAAGAAGCTTAGAACAGGTTCTGTTATTTATCAAAATTTGACATCTGCTGTAATTGGCAAAAATAACAGGAAAACAAGGATAATTTTGGAGCCCATCTGAATAATTGCAAAGTCTGTCCCAGCAGTTAAGCAAGCAGCCTAAACAACAAGACTTGCATTTTCATGTGGACTGAAAGGAATAAGAATTGGCCGCCCAAAAGTCACCCTGAGATTGAGCAGCTTTCGGGTACTGTCCTGTTTTCTGAAACAAGATTTTAACTTAGTACGTGCTTCTGAATTCCTCATATGGTGCTGGTGCTGATGAGTGCTTCTTCCTCCTACTCCATGGCTGACTATATCCAATGTTGAAGGGACAATCTCAGCTGCAGAGTTTCGTCGTCTCCTGGGGTGAAAATTGTCAAGATTATCATCATCAAATGTTGGTGGTGCATGATATGGTGTTGTGAGCTGAGGTTTTCTGAGTCTATCACTAATCTGATCCCATGCATTGACATAGGATGTGTCACTCTGATAACCTTCAGAATCACGATCACCATCACGTCTGTTTGTTCTGTCTTGAAACAGCACATTTTGCAACTTTCTCCAATTTCTGGTCTCGTGCTGATTATGCTTACATTGCTTAGGAGTGATTCCTCCCCAGCACTTGATCTGTGAGTTGTGTCTACGAAGACATTCATGATGATGATGAGGAGGAGGATCGCCATTTCTTGAAAACTGGTTCTCTCTTGAATCAGGTTGGCTTCTTTTCCCATTACTCTTTAACAAATTATAGAGTGTGTGATGTGGGACAAGGTAGAAAACTTTGCCCGGATGCAAAACAGATTCAGGTCGAACAACAATCCATGGAAACCTGAAAACATCAGGCCTAGCAATGCAATGTCTGGGATACTTTTTCAAGATCTCAGCAGCAGTTATAGGTACTGTGTGAGTTTCCACATGTCTTCCTGGATGAACAAGCTTTAGCACCCCACACTCTCTTGATGAAATTCCCATATTTTTTGACGGATCAAAATTTGAAGTGTTCAAAGGGGGAGGGGAGGAAAAGAATGAAGCACACAAACTTCTTCTTATAACCTTTTTCTCTTACAAGAAAAATCCAAAAACTGACGGTGAATTCAAAGGTTGCATTTTTGGAGGATAAGGAAACATTGTTCTAGGAAATAGATATGATTGCTCAATTATGGTTAAATTACAATTGTTTTTGAAATTTCAAGTGACCTCTCATAATGTTTATTTATTCTAAGATATTCTTTGAGTTATACATAAGATGGAAAACTGGACAATCTTCTTGTTCTCAACTTTATCCCTTCTAGAAATACTATTGGCGACTCAAAACTGAGGTTTTCTATACTCCATATGTGGTGAATTGGAAATGACAAAAACAACTAAAACTATATCTTCTTTATTTTAATATATCTAACAAACTTACTGTACATATATATATATATATATATAAAAGAAATTTTTTATTTCGCGCATTCATATAATGCGGTTAACTTATTTAAACTAAAATGTCAAAAATGTCATATGGATGGGATGAAAAACAGCATCAGTAAACCAAAGAATTATATAAACAACAAATGGAAAAGACCTTGGATAGTGGCATGAAAAATAAGATTTGTTGATTAAAAATGATACCCAAATTCATAAGATCACCAATTCACATAAAAATTAAAACAAGACAAAGTTAAAAGCATCCTACATTTCCCTGAACTAGAACAATTTTTTTTTCTACCACAAAAGAAATAAGAGGGATTCTTCTCAATATAGTGATCTTATATATATATATATATATATATAATGAAGGGGTTTTTTCAAGCAGATGATTTGGTATAGAAACGGATGCCAACAGCCACACCAAGTATGATCAAAGGAACCAAGAATTGAAGAATCTTGATAATGAACTCTGATGTTTTGTCCTGGTTGTAATGTGGTTGCTTAGGAGGAGTGTACTTAGTCTTTGCAGGAATTGTTGATGTATCTATTTCCCCCACATACATTTCCTCCATCATTGCTCTTGCACTGCTGCTATGCCCAACATCCTCAAAATCATCAGTTGCATCTTTACCTTCATTTCAAAACATCATTAAATTCACTAAAACATCTTTTCAACCCATCAAAATCCCCCATGTATACCAAATGCAAGAAATATATATATATATATATACCTGTTGCAGACAACAAAACCTCGTCACCACCAGGATGGTCTTCCAAGAACTTGGTCACATCATATACCTATCCCAAAAACAGATAAAATTAAGGATATGAACCCTCAAAACCTAGAACAAGCTGAAAAGGGCTAACAATACAGAAACCAAATTAGGGAAATTATAGATCTAATAATAATAATTTCAAAAGAAACCTTACTTCCCCCAGATCAATGTATGTACTAAAAGATCTGGGAAAACACATTCTAATCATATTCCAATTAGTCAATTTCTCAGGACACTGGTAAGATTTTTCCCAAAAAAGATCAAACTTTTTGATAGATCTATTCAATCAAAATTGAAAAACAAAAAACCCACATAAAAATTTAAACCTACCTTTCCATCGATAACAAGCCAACAATCCTTAGCGTGGTTGTGTTCAGAAACCTGAGCCAAGGTGTAAACTTTCCCTTCACTACCCATCTATGCAATAAACCCACGAGATTATCGATTCAATTCCGCCAAATGAAAAGAAGTTCACTTTAGAAAAAGAGAGAAAAAGACTGTGGGGAGAAAGGTGTAGTTGGTGGGAGGAGTCAATATATGAGGGTAGATTCAAAGTGGATACGGGGTTGGTAAGAGAGCAAGGTGGAAGATTATTATAGTGATGGGCTGTGCCAACCACACTACTTATAATCTTCAAGTTGGTCCACCAATATATATATATATATATCATATATGACATATTTTTAATATGTTATAGGTATTAATTAAGATAATCATGTTCATATTTATATTAATTTTTTTTCTATTCATAAAAATAAACTATAATATTATATTTTATATTAATCATATATTCTAAATTCACTATAAATAATTAATATATATATAATTTCACATAATTAATTTAAAACTTAAAATTAATTAATGAACATTACTCGTGTGAGGCATAGACTTACATACTCGAATAATTATAAATTTTCTTAAAATAAATTTTGACATAAATTTTAAACAATTATATGAAATATATTTATTATCATCAATTATTTGTAAAACAAAAATAGTAAAATTTGAAAAATAAATAATGAAAAATAACAAGTCAAAAACTTCAAAATAGATCATAATATATATATAATAGAGTTAGGTATAAAAATGACAGTTACAAGTTAACCTCATAATAAATGCAGGGCTTGATCAAATTAGGTATTTTCTATAATTGGCAATTTTAGTTAATGTTTGATATATATATATATATATATATATATATACATAAGAATTATTTTGACCCATTTATTTTTTTTATAAATTTAGAATCGGCCTTAAATTGATTAATATATAGTATATTTTTAGTAGTATTGTTGTGATTATTTTTTGACCTAAAAGAATTGGTTGGAAGAAGAGAAAAAAAAAGTTGAAGGGGGAAGGGGTAGGTGAGGGATGTTGACCAGAATCTCTTATTGCTGCATTTCATCATATTTATGCTTTAAAGTTTGGTGGGTAGTCATAACCATCCCTATCATCTTATATATATATATATTTCTTTAAATATAAAATAAAAATCATCATACTTCTATAAATAAATACTCCAATTCAATATTTCTTACTTAACAATAAAGCAAGTGAATGCTGTTTAAGTAGGTAAAAAAAATATATTAATTCAAATACCACTTGTTTTGTAATTATTGAATTTAAATCTAGCTCAAAGTGTTACATACCATTTACAATATAACTCCTAATGTTTATATATTGATAATATATATATATATATAGAGTAAATGATAACCATATTCTTTTTAGGTGTTTTCCATTAAAAATAAATAATTGGCCATAAAATGTGTTCCATTCCTTAAACTTACAAACATCATAGTTAAAGAATGATTGAGCAATCAATATGTAACATTTTTTATAACTCGACATTCTTATCGATTAATTTGAAAAAAATTAAAAATATAATATAAATTCATTTAATTAAAGAAAGTCATGCTAATTAAATTATTATTATTATTTTTATTCAAGAAAATAAATTTTTTTTTGATAATTTATTATGTTTGGTACTCAGTCCAACTAAATCAAATGGGAGTTGGATATGCAAATAATTTTTTTTCGAGAAAAAGCTGAAAATATCTTTTAAAAGATTAAGCCCAATTTGATATTCTAATGAAAGCCCAAATAATTTTTATCGAGAAAAAGCTGAAAATATCTTTTAAAGATTAAGCCCAATATGGTATTCTAATTAAAGCCCAGTGCAGAAGAACCCGTAAACTTTAGAAACCCTAAAACTTTATCATAAACGACTCGCCATTCTCTTTTTCAGTTTTCCCTGTTGTGCTGTGAGCAGAGAGTCCATCGGAAAGTAAAGGAGGAAAGAGCCGAAGATGGTGTCGGGATCGGGAATTGCTGCAGAAAAAGTGATTGTGGATGCGCGCCACCACATGTTGGGGCGGTTGGCGTCCATATTGGCCAAGGAGTTGCTTAACGGGCAGCGTGTAGTTGTGGTACGATGCGAGGAGATTTGTCTCTCCGGCGGTCTCGTCCGTCAGAAGATGAAGTACCTTCGTTTTCTTCGCAAGCGCATGAACACCAAACCTTCTCATGGACCTATTCACTTCCGTGCCCCTTCTAAGATTCTCTGGCGCACAATCCGGGGGTCTGTTCCGCTTTTGCTTGTAGAGATCATTTTCGTATTATAATTGCTGTCATTAGATCGTGAACTGATCCTGTAATTTTTTTCTCGTTTTTTTAGGATGATGCCTCACAAGACTAAGAGAGGAGCAGCTGCTTTGGCTAGGCTGCAGGTGTTCGAGGGTGTTCCACCACCGTTTGATAAGAAGAAGAGAATGGTTATCCCTGATGCTCTTAAGTAAGTCCTAGATTGTTTTTTATTTGATTTTACTGAGAAATTCACTTGAAATTGTGTTGTCGGATTGAAATAGGAAGTGTACTTTACATCTTATTTTGCTACTGAAGTTCAGATGTTCTTGTTTCTTATATTTACTGATTCAATTATTTGTGAACAAACATTAGGGTTTTGAGGCTCCAGGCTGGTCATAAATACTGTTTGTTGGGCAGACTTTCATCTGAGGTTGGATGGAACCATGCTGATACTATCAGGGTAAGACTTAAGCTGTTCCTTATGATTTTGTCTTATTTTATTTGATCTTGATGCATGAGATAGTTCCTAATTTTACTCAAATTTATTTTTTTTACTTAATTCCAATTGTTAATATACCTTCCATAAGAATTGAATAGTCAATCATGATAAATTTACTGACGCTTCATCCTCTTGGTAGTGACTATGAGCTTTGATAGCATTCCGATATATAACCTTTTGGCTTGATTTTGATCTGCTGTATATGTGCTCCGTGTCTAATGTTGAAATATAGGCTACATTTGGCTATGCTCTAGATCTTTTAATTGTTTAATTACGGCTTAGGAGACCCCCCCCCCCCCCCCCCCCCCCCGAGATAACAAGAGTAGACTGCTACTACTGCTTTAGGGAAATTTGTCCTTGATCGGTAAGGCTTTTAGCTGTCTGTGAAGGCCCTAGAAAGGGTATCCCGCTCTATAACTAATAAGTGAGTCAAGTTGTGAAAGTAGGAAAGATGAAAAGGCATCACAATCAATCCTTGATAGAGATGAAAATTTCTTCAATAGTTGTAGCATATTGATGGAGGATGACACAATAGGGATTGAGGGATGAGCAATACCTTATTCTTTATGATTTTTTTTAAAAAATTTATTAGAATTGCCATATTTGTGTTTCTTCTCTGGTGGCTGCTATAATTTGGTCCTATATTATATCTCCAAATCAAGTATTTGGATTTTATATCTTTGGAAAGTGTTGTATCTTTACATAGTCAGACATAACTTAAACTTAATTTCAAGTTTTGCATGGTCATTTCAAATAAAGAAGTAGAAATCTACTGTCAATCAATGAAACTCAATTCTTATAACCTTGTTCTAGATTTTCTCTAATGATAGAAAATCTTTAATACCTGCAAATCTGATTTCTTGTAACTGGTTGATTCCTAAACAGGAACTGGAGAACAAGAGGAAGGAGAGGGCCCAAGCAGTATATGAGAGGAAGAAGCTGTTGAAAAGATTGAGGGTTAAAGCAGAAAAGGTGGTCGATGAGAAACTTGGTCCTCAATCTGAGGTTATTGCCTCCATCAAGTATTAGGGGTGGTACTGGTCTGGGTATTGAATTTCGATAGATGGTAAGGTATTGTGTCATGGCCAGAGATCACGAATGGTAGAAGTTGTGTTTCAATAGCCTACTGCTATTTTATCTAAATTTTGGATAGCTGAGAGTTTCTTTTTGTTTCTTATGCGAAAGCATCTCCACCGTGAAATTTTAGTAGAGACCTTTGCATTTTGACTACTTTTGTAGCATAATCTTTATACTTCACATATTTAAGAGTTCACCTCTTCTTTATTTTATCATGTTTTGTTGGCTTGAATGGGCTTCCATTTTCTTTTACACTAGTGTTGGTTTACCATTTTTAGTCAGAAAAGAAAATTTCTTTACCGAAATATTTTGTCACCCACACATTTAACTCCTTTGGATTCTATGGCATCAAATTTTTACACCATTAGATCTACACGTACTTGTGTACCTTTTATATTTATTCAACTATTCTTTTTATGTTATTACTAAATTTCCAGATACTACTACCTGTCCAAATTCCATGAGCCCTATTTATAAGGGGAAGATATGGGAGAAAAACATTAAGCGAAATGTAGTAACCAGCAAGGATATGCTTATTGTATTTTCTAATTTTGGAATCATGGGAGTTCCTCAAATAAGGAGAAAAAGGTTTGTAATTTAGTGAAGAACAAAATAACACACTCTAAAGCCATGAAATGTCGATGAATTCTGGTTCTCTTTAGGCTTTTGACTAATTGAACTTTTGTTCATCATAAGTTGTCTTTAAATCACTTGATCAAGAAGATAACCATCTAATCATAATCAGCGGCAATCAATCACAGCCCAAAAAAGGACAAAAAGGTAGACTAAAGCTCAATCATGACTTGAGAATGCTGGACTTCCAAGCATCCTATGCATCATCATCAACTCACACTGGCTAGTGTTCCAAAATGTTTTACATTACTAATACAAATTAATAAATTGTTAATCTCCAATTATGCTTTTAAGTACTAGGATAAATGGGTTATACTTATATGTCACCAAAACGTAACGGAAACAATGATCATCATGATCCATTATCATTCTTCTTCTTGCTACAGTTTTCTCATGTCCTTACTTTATTTTCATGCCGTTGGAGACACCATCAAAAGTCAAGATCACTCCTTGTACTCTACTCAAGTTGTTGTTAACCAGAAGCCATTTCTGCTTCTGTCCCATTCCTTCTGTTTCCTTCTTTCTGCTTGTCAAATTCACCATTCCTACATTCTTGAATCCTCCAAAATGATCAATCCCAAGTCTTCTGAACACGACTGTTAACTCACTCTCCTATATATATATATATATATATATATACATATAAAGCAAACTTGGGTTTTGTCTGATTGTTTCCTTTTCATGGACCTGTGGATAAGTCACTGCTTCTGGCTTTTACTTCTTACTGGATTCATCATAGGTGTCACTTTCTGTGATCAAGATGGTACACACTCTTTTTGTCTACTCTCTTCTTCAAATTGCTTGTCTTTTCCCCTGATGAAAACATATAATTTGAGCAGGTTTTCTAAGCTTATTGTGCGGTGAAGCAGAGGGTTATGTAGATTCATCTAATAATATTTCATGGATACCTGATGCTGCTTATATTAACATCGGCAACATCACAACCGTTGATTCCTCCTCATCATCATCAGGTGGTGGTGGTGGCCGTCGTCTCCCGGTTCGGTTCTTCCCTGATTCTCTTAAAAGAAAATGTTATAAGCTACCTTTAAATAATAATGTTTCATCATCCTTGGTTCTTGTTAGAACCCAATTTGTGTACAAGAATTATGATGGTTTAAATAAACCTCCTTCATTTTCTGTTTCTCTTGGGAGAGCTATCACTACCACTGTAAATCTTGCTAATATGGATCCATGGATTGAAGAATTCATATGGCCTGTTGATAAACACATTCTCCTTCTCTGTTTCCATTCTATATTTGGTGGAGGATTTCCTGTAATTTCCACCATCGAACTTCGTCCACTTCCTCAAGGTGCTTACACTATCATTTCCCTAGCTGATTTTCCCAGTAAATTACTTAGGAAATCCTATCGGATTAACAGTGGATACATTGACGGATCATTGAGGTAAAAGAAAATAAAATTAAAAAATCCCTTCTTCTTTTGTTTTTTTACCTGGAGATTGGAGTTTTGAATGATCTTCTTGTTTTAGGTATCCGCTTGACCAGTACGATAGAATCTGGGATCCTGATAAAGACTACAGCCCATTTCATGTATCAGCTGGTTTTAACTTACAGAGCAGTTTTCATTGGTCAAATCTGACAGAGAATCCTCCCATGGCTGTTCTTCAGACTGCAAGGGTTTTGGCTAAGTGGGCTGACTTGACATACAGATTTCCACTTGATGATACTAGTCCAGGAGATTACCATGTTATGCTTTACTTTGCTGGGATTCTGCCAGTATCCCCTGCTTTTGATATACTGATCAATGGTGGACTTGTGGATTCAAACTACGTAGTAAATCGTGGGGAGGTGAATGGGTTGTTCTTCACAATGAGGGGAATCAAAAGCTTGAATCTTACATTGAAGACTATCAACTATTACCCATTTATTAATGCACTTGAAGTGTATCAAATTCTTGATATCCCACCAGAAACTTCATCAACCACAGGTTGAAGAAGTTGGAAATACGATCTTTGATTGTGTGTGATTTGAACTTTTTTCTGCAGTGAAATGTTTATATTTCTTTGTTTGTGCAGTCTCTGCTCTTCAGGTTATTCAGCAGTCCACTGGTTGGGATCTGGGATGGGAAGATGATCCATGCTCTCCAAGAACCTGGGAACATATAACATGTGAAGGAAACCGTGTTACTTCATTGTATGTTAATCACTTCCATGGCAATGGCAATGACACCATTTTTGTTTCCTTTGATTTTTCAAGTTTTATTGATGCCAACAATCTTTGTTTACCTGTGCAGGGAACTTTCCGGCATGAAAATGAGATCAATTACTCCCACTTTTGGTGATCTTCTGGACCTTAAAAACCTGTAGGATTGATCTTCCCTTCATTTCTCATGATTCTTTTACCCGCTGGATCATCCATCCTCTGTTGCCTTCCCATTGAGTTCTTCTCCATGATCATGATGTGCTTGCAGGGATTTGCATAATACTTCATTGGCTGGAGAAATAGTGTACCTTGGTAGCCTGCAACAGCTTGAGAAACTGTAATATTACTTATTCTGGAGATCTATGATTATGTAAATTGTTTCAGACAGAAGGAATTTCAAATAACTATTGCTGGGAATAACATAAATATTGCAGGAACCTGAGCTTCAACAGGCTAACTTCCTTTGGTTCTGAGTTAGAAGACTTAGTAAATCTTCAAGTTTTGTGAGTTTCCATTGAACTTACCTCAAAACAGTTTATACAAAGCTATTAAATTTTATCAAATTTATACGGATATGAAAGTATTACCTCCATTTTGTGTGAAAATAGGGACTTGCAAAATAACAGTCTGCAGGGATCAGTTCCAGACAGCTTGGGAGAATTGAAGGATCTTCAATTATTGTGAGTGGGAATTCTTGACATTTTTTGCTCATAGTTTATTCCAACTAGTTAAAAGTAACAACCTTTAACTGCTAAAACTTCTGGGTTTTGATTTTCATGATGCTACAACGTCCAGAAATCTAGAAAATAACAAGCTACAAGGACCCCTTCCACAATCATTGAACAGGGAAAGTTTGGATGTCAGGTAGGAAGGGGAATTCAAAATTTTGTAATCTAATATGCATCTCTTATTCTAAATTCAGACTCTTTAATGCATCAAAATTACTTCTGCAGAGCATCAGGGAATCTCTGCTTGTCCTTCTCCATGGTAACATGCAATGATTTCTCAAGCACAATTGAGACTCCACAAGTCACTGTCTTCGCCCCAAGAAAACACAAGAGCCACAAACACATAGCAATTATACTTGTTGCTGTAGTTGGGGGAGTTGCAGTAGCTTTGGTACTTATTGCAGTTTCTGTACTTCTTCTCGTGAGGAGGAGGAGGAGAAAGGAATCCGTAGTCACGTTTAAATCAAGTATGAAAAGTGAAAGCAAGAAAGATAGAAGGGTCCTTATTTTTTCAATGTTTGTGCTGCTTTACATTCCTAAATGCAAACATTTTCTCCACTTTATAGGTTCTGGGATTGAAATAAGGAATTGGAATGCTGCAAAAGTATTTTCCTACAAAGAAATTAAAGCAGCCACAAACTACTTCAAGGAAATTATAGGCCGTGGGAGTTTTGGATCAGTTTTTCTGGGGAAGCTTCCAGATGGAAAGCAAGTAGCTGTTAAAGTACGGTTTGATAAAACTCAACTTGGGGCTGATTCTTTCATCAATGAGGTCTGCTACTGCTCCACTTCCTAAACATATTTTCCTTAGATAGTCATAGCCATAACCTGATTATGAAATTCTTGACTAATTGCTTAGGTGTTGCTTCTATCTCAAATTCGGCACCAAAATCTAGTTTCTTTGGAAGGATTCTGTCAGGATTCAAAGCAGCAAATATTGGTTTATGAATATTTACCTGGTGGATCATTGGCTGATAACCTTTATGGTACAGTAAGACCCTGAGTTTTTGTATGATTTCTTCACTGAATGCATTGAGTTGTGACGAGACAATTACTGTTCCAGGTGCAAACAGCAAAAGAATTACATTAAGCTGGGTTCGAAGGCTGAAAATTGCAGTTGATGCTGCCAAAGGTAATAAATATAGAGTTTAATCAGTGAGAAATCAGACAATATGTGAAATCTGAATTATCTAATTTAATATCATCCAATGTAGGATTGGATTACTTACATAATGGAAGTGATCCACGGATCATACACAGAGATATAAAGAGCAGCAATATTCTTTTGGATTCAGACATGAATGCTAAGGTCTCTGATTTTGGTCTCTCTAAGCAAATGACTCAGGCTGATGCAACTCATGTCACAACTGTTGTGAAAGGCACTGCTGGCTATCTAGATCCTGAGTAAGCTCTAAGGATTTCTATTTGATTGATTCTTGATATTCTTTTACCTCATTCTCAATCTCGGTGTTCGTTGTGTTCTGCAGGTATTATTCCACTAGGCAACTAACAGAAAAGAGTGATGTCTATAGTTTTGGGGTTGTTCTTCTTGAGCTCATATGTGGCAGAGAACCACTCATTCACTCAGGCACTCCAGATTCTTACAACTTGGTTTTATGGGTAAAGAAAATCTTATTCTTTCTATGCCATCAACCTGGATTTTTGTCTGAGCTATTTTTCTCTCTGCTCAATGACAATGAACAACTACATTTTAAGTCTCTTCATCCCTATTCTGATCAGAATCCCAATTGCAGGCAAAGCCATACTTGCAGGCAGGTGCTTTTGAGATAGTGGATGATAGCATAAAGGGAACATTTGATGCAGAAAGCATCAGAAGAGCAGCTCTTATTGCTTCAAGGTCTGTTGAGAGAGATGCTCTCCGGAGGCCTAGCATTGCAGAAGTATTGGCTGAGCTGAAAGAAGCCTACAGTCTTCAGCTTTCATATCTTGCCTCAGGTGGACTTGTGAATTAGTTCAAGATCAATATATTGAGGTAATGATGTATCATAATTTTTTTTATTATTATTATTATCTCGGCTTAGGTTTAGGCGTGAAACCATAAATTATCTCTTGAATGTTGTACTCAGTATACAATACAAAATTTATTTCATAACACGATTTCTGTGATCATGTTTATCCTTGTGCTATATTAAGAGGATTTTACTCTGCTTCACTAATTCACCCACCTAATGGCTATGGCAACAGTTTAAAGTTAGAGCAGGTGATTCTCCATCTATAATCAACTTTGATGCTTGTGCTTCACAGTTGAAGATTATAGATGTTTTAACCAAGTTATATTCTCCGCTAACATTCATAGAAACAGGAACTATAAAATATTCAATGAGGTGTGGTGAAGAACCTTTTATCCATAAATCAGAACTTGGGGAGTGTAAGTAGATAATGCTTATCAAGTAGCATCAATATCTAGGCTCTTTGGTTATAGATACTGCAATGCCAAGTTACATGGGAAGAAGGTCATTATTGAGCAAATTATTTGCCAATCTATACATAATCGTATGCTATAGTCTATGAACATGTCCAATCTGTAAGCCTTTTCATACGAAGGCAATAGATGGATTCATGGATGGTTGTTCAACAAACTGTTGCAAAAACCATTCTATCAAATCCTAATGACTTCCAAGGTATCCACAAGGGTGTTATGATCATGAACCTGGAAGAATATGAAGGGAGCTAGCTCGACCAGCACTGTCGCAGGTACAGGAATACTGCAGTCAGAGCAGCCACAGCATATGGGAAGATAGTCCAAATTCCCTGTATAATGGCAGATTCTTTCCTTAATCTAAGATGGTAATACAGATATAAATTCAGTCTTATAAACCAAGATGATGGTGCATACCACTGCAGTTGCAACAGTTGCAAGGGCAAAGACTGGGCGCTCTCTCATTAAGAATCCAATTGCCAACTGCAATTGGAGGTTAATGGAAGAATGCATCAGCTGAAGATGTAAAAAACAACTAGAAAGTGCTTATATTTCTTTGATCTAACCTAATTTTGCAACAATAGCCTAAACAGTATAGAAAAAAATGATGTCCTTGGTGTCAAAGAAAACAAGACTTGCATTTGAATATTGGTAGAACTCTAATACCTGAATAGGAAGAGTTATTAGACCACCACAACATACACCGGCAAAGAAATACTCAGGTGATATGTCCTGCAGTCAGACAATACTTTGATAATCAACTTACTATTAATTGACTCCAACACCCACATGCCAGTTATATTTAACGTCACAAGTTATCAATTAAAAACTAGGATGAACTTTATCAGCTCAAAACTTGATTAAGACCAAAACAGAAGTTGAAACCATGTACCAGATAGGAGGCAGCCCCCTCATCGTGCAGAGTATAAAGTTCATGATGTCATTGTCATGGAGGAACAAAGAAAATAAGCATGTATGTAGTTTCTACAGCACCTGATGATTGCATGTATCATGCTAAACAGAGAGACCGTTTTGATAGAATTCTGAATGGTACATATTTAAGGCATGAGGAAACCATCCGTTGAATCAGTTCGCACTACGATGAAAGAAACCACACAATGTATATCAGTTTCAAGGACTAAATTTTTAGACAATGATGATTATCAGTTTAATCCCGGCTAATCAAGTGACCAATTTGAGTTAGAATTAGGCAGATACAAGAGCTGGAAAATACTACAAAGTACAATATAACTAACCATTGCCCCTGCCAGGAAAGATGTAGGATTTCTCACTCCTAGGGAAAATCTTTCAACTGCATATAAGAAGCAAGAGATGTTTAAGAAACAGGTAAGAAATTATAAAGACAAGGAACAAGCTTGGCAGTGTATCTCAAGATAAAACTGGTGGATACCACTGCATTCATGGTAATTACTAGTGAAAGGTGAATAAATAAACTATTTGTCCAATTATACTTCCATATTCAGAGATAATGCATTGATGATATAGAACATAGCAGTTCCACTAACTAATACTTCGAGTCTCTTGGAGCTCAGTTTTGTCATTTCACCAATAACTTTGACTTCTCAGATTTATCTGCACCTTCATGTACTTGCAGATTACATGCCGTAAATATAAAATTAGAACACATTTTTTTCAGCAATGGCTGTTCCAAAGAAAAAATTCCAACATTTTGCAGCCGTGCTGGTACCTTACCAGCAGCAGCCACCATCCAATTATATTCTCTGATGTATGACCTAATAAGTAATTAACACAGTGCAGATGAATAAACATCTAACAGTAACCAATATTTGGAACTAACCAAATTCTTTTAAAGAGAAAAATGAAGAGTAATATATCTATGTTTATATGGTCAAGCTTCAAGTGACTTGTCAAAGGAAAGGAAAGACAATAAAATGCCCAATGCAAGTTGATTGGTACATGCATGTGTCAAGTGTTTAAAAGTCTGTAACTCACCAAAACCCACAAGATTTCCGTATCTCTGGACAACACTTGTAATTCTCATTGCTCTATCCTTGTTGATTCCTAACTACAAGGATAATAAATACACCTATAACTAAATATCAGAGAAAAAAAAAATCTCACAATATGAAGGGCACATAGATAGAACAGACCCTGGAACAAACATCATCTGATGCCCCAGATTGCCTAAAAAGCTTCCCCAGGTAAAATGGAATCATGTCACTGATACAAACTCCCCTGACAATTATTTACTATTAGAATTTAACAAAAATGAGTAAGTGATCAAGTTCTGCATAGAAAACTTGCAGTTTCTAGATGTTAAGCTTCAGCTGACAGTGTTTTCATGCATGGAAAAGGATGGCTCACAAGAAAATGAAGGTCCACTAACCAGTAAACCCAAAGAATGGTGGACACTATGTAGGGAGCATTTCTAGAAAACGAATCAACAAAAGATTGCCACGAACCGTCCAAAGAAAGCATCCGCGCTAAGGTTGCTCCAACCTGCAACATTTATACATTTTTCAAAATTGGGATAAACATTCTCATTTGGAGAATTGATATAATAAGCATTGAAAAACAGAATACCAGCAGAAAAAACAGACCCAAATATTCAAAGCCTCTTCACTAATAAAAAGTCCAAAGCCTGCAGCCATAAGCAGCCAAAAGTATATCCATCTGAAACCAAGAAATTAACGATGATGAAGAAAACCTTCAACTAGATGAAAATTTCGCAAAATCTCATCCTCCTCATCCTTCTGAGTCGTAATAAAGCGAAAGAGACGAGAACTAGGCAATTGCTGATCCTATTCCGGGAAAGCCGAAGAAACAATTCTGAAGAAATCAACAAACATTGCATGGAAAAACATATCATACCCTGGGGCATATTCTGGGAGCATGATTTTATACCCAAAAGCTTTGAAAGAAAAACCACCAGTAGTTGTAGACAAAGAGGACAAAGATGAAGTATCAGCTGCATACTGAATTCCAGGGAGAGAACCTTGATTGTACTGTCTAAGGCCAATGGATGTTAGAGTAATTGTCAAAGCAATGCCCACGACTATGACTAGTTTGGCCAGAAATGAACTTCCAGTCCCAGCACCCTTCCCTTCTATACTTCCTGAAACATTATCAGTGACCTTATCTTGTCTCTCTGTCGATTCTGCACTCTCACGATTTTCAGAACTATCCTGTTGAAAGCATTTGATCCTCCACCTGGAATACACGTATGTGTCGATTCAGAAGCAGGGAATGCCACGAATAAGTACTTAATTTCAACATTCTGGCATGGTAACACCAATACAAAGGATAAAGAATTTATGCGAATTCTAGAGATAGGCAAAAAGAGAGAATTTATGCGAATTCTTTGATTGAACTTTCTACGGTTTCAAACTTTCAAACTTTCACCTTTCCACATCTAAGAACTAAACACCACAAACATAGGATGTAAAAAAAAAAAATCTGAAATCTGTATTGCTATATCCTTACAGTACAGAACTATGTGTAAACAAACAGGTTAATCAAACATCCAAACAAGACCAAAAAAAAAAAAAAAAAGGATCACCTGATTTCCCCAGACTTAATTCTTAATCTGCAGAAAACCTCGGAATTCTGCAAGCCAACTCCATGAATGAAACTGGAAAACTTCAGGTGACATTGCTTATAGGAAGAACAAAGGTTTGGCGATGCAATGGTAACCGATAATGGAGAAAGAATCCCATTACTCAGCGCCACCATTTGCAGAACAGCCCCAACTTCAAAATAAACTGTATCCAAAAAAAAATGCTGCCTCTACCTCGCGCCAAGTGTGATTAGTTTCATAAACTAATGCCACTTTAGCCTTTTCCCCAGACGTGCGGTTAAGATTAGTCCTCTAGTAGGTAGGTCCATCTACTAGATATTTTTTAAATTGTCCAAATTTAAAATAAAATTATTTAAATTAAATTTAGATATTTTTTTATCAACTTTATATTAAAAAGTTAATTTTCTAATTCAATTCGAGTCAAATATGGTTGGAGAGGTGTTCTAGAATATTCTATTCTTTGTATATATATATATCACTTTTGGTAGTAATATTCCTTTTTCTTCAAATAATAAATAAAAAATTTGGTGTGAATTGAATTAATGGAATATGGACAGTGTTTGGTATGCAAATAAATTAAAAGAAAAAAAAAAGTTGACAAAAAATGAATGCATTTGAAGAAAGAAATTCTTAAAGAAGAGAAAGTCCTACAAAACTTCCTCCCTACTTCGAGGCGTATGTTCTGCGATTAATGCCGCATTTAAAATTAAGTTTTCTTGAATTAATTACATATTAATTAATTATTAAAGTTTTATAAAAAAATATAACGTTAATTGATTAATTAATTAATATATAATAAAGAAAATAAATTGAAACTATTCACATAGACATAATTAAACATAATAATTAAATGATTACCTACTTAATATTTCCATCATCAATTCCTCTCTCAACTGCTATATAAATTTTGGACAGAAAAAAAATAAATAAATTCATAATTGTAAGTTTAATACGTAACTAACTGTTAGTCCTTTGATTTTAATTATTTATTTAATGCATTAATTTATTCTTAAAAATATCTTAAACAAATACTTAATATTAATTCAGATATTATTTAATAATTATTCAAAAATCTTTTAAATGAAAATATTTCTTTTATTTTTTATTTTTCTTTTTTTATAATCATACACGTTAGTGGGTCCACTTGTTTCTCAATGGTCCAGCTCATGGACTCACTGTCTCTGATCCTCCGGAAGGTTGCCCTTTATATATATATATATTTAAATATTTAAAATTTATCAAATATAAATTTATTTGAAATTAAATTAATTTTTATTTATATTAATTATTATTTTTTGACTTTGGACAAGACTTATCGTAATTCAGGTGTGATTGGGTTTAGTATAAGGTTATTATTAGTGTACCCACCTTGGTGGTAAAAATACAAAAGGTAAAACAAAAGGACACTTTTCCGTTTTTATTTATTTTTAATTTTTTAATAACAATAAAAAAAAAAAGAAAAATCAGCTGAAAAAACAAAAGAAAAAGCATGGGTTGGCCACGACTCTAGCCTATAATTAGAGCCCGCTTGCACCTAAGCCTCGTCTATAACTACTGGCAGAAAAACAAATTTTATTTATTTATTAATTTATTTTATATATATTATATATAAAAAGTAAGGTAAAAAAATATATATTTAAGGGTAATGATGATGATGACGGTTAGACAATTACTGATCACTGAAAAAGTCAGAGTATCAAACAAGGAACGCCGGCGTCGAATGAACGAAAACGGAACATTCCGCTTCTCCCATCCGCCACCGTCACCGTCAGATACCACTAATAAATAAAAGAAAAAGAAAAAGAAAAGCTTAAAAGAGGCCGCCGTACGCTACTTCCCCACTTATAGTTTCCTCACCTCTTTTGACAGCGACACCGACCTCGTTAACCAGAATTTCTAACCCCACCGCCGTCACTATTTTTATTCTCTCTTCTTTTTATAGAGATAGAGAGAGAAAGAGAAAATCGTGATTCTCCTCCATCTTTGATATATATATATATATATATTTAGAGAGAGAGAGAGAGAGAGAGAGAGGGGGAGAGGGGCCTCGTAAAGAGAAAGCTACTACGCATTCGACGCTCTCACGAGAAATGTATTTTCAGTGTTTGAGAGAGAAAGTGAGAGAGAGAGAGTGAAGAGAAAGCAAAGTTAACTAACCACCTTTCTTCCGCGTGTTAGTGATACAGACACCGTATATATATATATATATATATATATATATATAAACGCACGTATATTTATTGGAATATAAGGAAGAAGAAATTGGAGCGGAAAACGTGATCACATTGGACGCGTGAATGCTGCTAATTGAAGGTTAATTTGAAACTTTGAATTCAGTAGATTGATCAGAGATTTTTAATTATGTTATCGGAAGTAGTAGTTGTTGATCATTCTACCGCTTCCGATCTTCATCCGGAATCTGGATATCTATTTCTTTTGTATATATAATTTTCCGATTCCGGTTCGGCAAAATTTGGAATTTTGTTTTTTTTTTTCAACCTCGCAACTGCGAGAATGTTCTGTACTTTGTCGTCTTTGAATCCAATACTCAACGGATTCAGAAATTTTTCGATGAATTTTGACTGTTTTATTGGCAATCAGATTTTACGACAATATTGAAGATCTATTTGTGTGTCTAATAATCTCTTATTTATGTCTTAGAGTTGTTGACGCAGAGATATTGCTGAATTGAATAGGGAATTCGAAGTACAATGCCAGGTATTGAATCAAATTATTCAGAATTTTGGATCTATTTCGGATTTAGTTGAAGTAGTAATTGTTCACATTTGTGATATTTTCCAGTTCGCGGTTTCGAGAGTCATGGTTGATTTGTTTTTGTTTTTTATTATGTTCTTGTAGAAATAGCTTTAGCTCAAGATGATGACAGAACAAAAAGATCTGATCTTGAGACATCTGAGGACGAGAAGAGAAGACCGTCCATCAGATCTCTTCGAAAGAAGGCAACGAAGATCAAACATACCCTCAGAAAACGTAGTAGTAAACGCGTTGCTCATTGTCTGTTTGCATCCATTTCAACCCAAGATTTTCGAGATGAAAAGGAAGAAGAGGCAGTAAATGCTTTTCGACAACTTTTGATTGATAATGATCTGCTTCCAGCTCGTCATGATGATTATCATACCATGTTGAGGTAGATGATTTTGTGCATTTTGCAATATACAGTCATTACTAGCGTGTTTATCTGCTGTTTATCCTCCAACTGCCATTGCTGTGGTATCATTTCATTCTGCAAGTTTATGCTTCCATGTTTTATATTTCCACAGTGCCAAAATCCAGATAATGGTCTAATAATTGAATTACTTGCTTGCCGTTGTAATTGAGGCGAAGAAATGCCTGACCCTATTCTGGATCTTTAGATGAACAACTAGTTTTATTATGTAGTAGATCAAAGAGAAATTGAATATGCCAGTTCACTTAGCTATTTAGCTTGTTACAAAATTCTGCCTGGTGCCTTTGCACTATTGAATGTATTCTTCTGTCAGCTTATCCTTCCTCATGTTGGCATCTTCAAATTTTGACAAGTTGACAGAAAAAACATTGCCAAATTTAAAAAATTCTTAGAACCGTTGCTCCTTATAGATCTAACAGTGTTTTTTAGAAGTTAATGACCAGTGATTTTTTTCAGCCTAGGAAAGTAACAATAGTCTACTCAGCATTAGTCTCCTTCATATCTCTTGTCCTCGATTGTGGTGCTGATAATGAGAACAATAAAACGGTGAATTTCGCAACTTTGTGAGGTAGAGACTGATTCACACATTTTATGGTGTTTGAAGGCATTTTGGGGAATAAAATGGAATACTTATTGCAACTCTAAGACACTTTCTTGACCTAAGTTGTTGGAGATGATACATGAACAGTACCAGAATCTAGAAGTGCATTCATGTGTTCCTGGGCTGGGCAGATAATTGCTCCGTAAAGATAATTTTGTTTTTAGGAATCATCTTACTAAATGATGGTTCGTGCTGACTGCTAATCATTTCATATTTTATAGCAATCATTCTTGGGAAGCATGGGAGTTGGCTGGGGCATGTCTTTGTACATGTGTCTTAGTCTCCTTTTTAATCCCGAAAGAACTGCCAATTTCATGCTAGCATTATGCTGGAGTTGCTTCCTAAAAGACATTATGAATGGTACAGACAACCTACTGCCTGACATACCAAATAGCTTGTGAAATTGTTGGGTCTCAGATGTTCCTCGTAGTATAATTGTAAGCAAAATTTGTTTTGCTAACTTTCCTTAATTTTTGCAATTACTTTTTTTTAGTGTGTTTATAACTGTAAACATAGTTATTTTGTCAATAAATTTCCATCCTTAACTTTGCTATTATCTTCTTTAGTGTGCTGATAATGCACATACTCTCAACATCACTACCCCTTTATATTCATCATTCTTTCTGTGATTCTAAATCTTAAATTATCTTCATGGATGCTAATATCTCTTGCTTGTTTGTTTAACATACAATTATTTCTCGACAACGTAAGGTAAAGGTTAAAACCATTTTTTTGGATACATATAGAAGTACTCTTAAGGTTTGTTTGGACTGTGAAAAGATCTTTTCATGAACTTACTTCTTCCTAATTTCTCACTCTATGAAATTTGACTAAGTTTCCCTACATTTGGTTCTGAAAAATTGTTCACTTTCTGATCATGAATTTTTCTCTATCAAATTACTCACTGAAATACAAATATTGTGTTAGATTCTTAAAAGCAAGGAAGTTCGACCTAGACAAGACAGTCCAAATGTGGGTCGACATGCTTAAGTGGAGGAAAGATAATGGAGTAGACTCTATTATACAGGTAAATATGTACTACTGGTTTTCTGCTAGCCCTTTGCTTTCACAGGAAACAGGATAGGCATGTAATCTAAGTTAGATAATATTTAATAGAATCTAAGTTAGATAATAAAGGCCTGGTTCTTAGTTACTATCAAGCAGTGATGGATCTCAGTATACCTTTGACTGAACTCATATCTACCATCACAATTGACTATCAGTACATAACATCTCCAATTTCTGACAATCCCTGAACATAATTTCTTTGTCCCCTTGACTTTTTAGAAGCCAGTTAAATACATATTTAGTCCAGTTTGAATTATATTGAACTTTCCTGAGGTTTCAAATTGCTAATAGAAACCATTTAATATATTTTTTCCTCTGGTAGTAGCGTTGTTTTTTTTCCCCTGTGGTGGGCTACCTTCTGGGATTAGAAAACTAGAGGGTTTGGTAGACTACTGCTGATTAGAGATATGGGTGAGCAGAAAAAGCTTTTTCTAATTTGTCCCTCTGGTTTTCTAATCCCAGAAGGTGGGTGGGTCGCTCTAAATTTGAAGAAAACTTGAACTGTTTCAGTGCATGCAGTATGTACTTTTTTACATATGTTTCCCCGCTTCTGACTGAAGCTTAAACCATGTGCTCAATGTTTAGGATTTTATATATGAAGAATATGAAGAAGTACAAAGATACTACCCTCACGGTTATCATGGTGTAGATAAAGGAGGACGTCCTATCTATATTGAAAGACTTGGAAAAATTGAACCCAGTAAGCTTATGGGAGTTACCACAATTGACAGATTCCTAAAATATCACGTCCAAGGTTTTGAAAAGGCTTTTGCTGAGAAGTTTCCAGCATGTTCTATTGTGGCCAAGAGGCATATCGATTCTACAACAACAATACTGGATGTGCAAGGATTGGTTTGTCCTATATTAAATACTCACTTTCTACCATATATTACTCATAGCAGTGTAATTCTCTTACCTATTCCTATTTTATAGAACTGGATGAGTTTCGGCAAGGTTGCACATGATTTAGTTATGCGGATGCAGAAAATTGATGGCGACAACTATCCTGAGGTGTGTTTTTTTTTTTCTTGGGTGCCTGGAATGGGGATACTCTTTTTTGTTGAAATGAAAGTCAGAGGACTATTTTTTTTTCCCCAGTTTTTATATGTCTGATAATTTCTCTGATGTCAGCTTATCTTCTGTAGACATTAAATCAGATGTTCATTGTTAATGCTGGTCGTGGATTTAAACTGCTCTGGAACACAGTAAGCAGCTTTCTTGACCCGAAGACAACTTCAAAAATACATGTAAAGTATTTCCTGTCTGATTCAAGATTTTTCTTTTGGGTGGGTGGGGGTTGAAAGTGTCATGTTGCTTATGTTTGATTACTTTGCAGGTTTTAGGTAATAAATTCCAGAGTAGATTGTTGGAAGTCATAGATGCCAGGTAGGATCTCTTACTGATGAAATAGTATCTTTTGCCGTTGTATGGGGAGAGTTTTGTTACCAAATTGAACTTTGTTTTAACAGTCAATTGCCAGATTTTCTCGGTGGAAGTTGCTCATGCAGCAACAATGGCGGGTGTCTTCAGTCTGATAAGGGCCCCTGGAATGATGCAGAACTAATGAAGGTACATTTGTTTGTTTTGGGTGGTGTAATAAATGATAAATGTTCTCTTCTGAAAACATTTTTATGGATTCTACATGCTTTATATCTTATTCTGGCCATCATGGCTTTTCACTTGTAGCTTGTACATGCTTTAAATGTTAGTGATGCAATATTCTTGAAGACAATTGCTAGTTTTTCTGATGGAGAAGATATTGAGATCAAGCAAGCTCCATCCAAAGTAAGCCTTCCATGCAAACTTTGGATTTCTTCTCTAGTCTTATCAATTCTCTAGGTGATTTTTCAACAAAGTTGCATCTTTATGCAGGCCCGAAGCTTTGATACTGTTCCTGCAGCGTCAGAGTCAAAAGGTTCACTGTCCCCTACTGGGAACATGATACATGATCCATCCTATAAAAGGGTAAGCTTTTCTTATCATAAGAGGTCCACAGGTTTGAATGGGCTTATGTCAATCAGTACAAGTGCAACTGTCTGTATTCCCAGTGCAACTATCAAAGATGATGCAACATTCTGAAAATGACATTTCTTTTTTTGTTTTCTTTTTTTTTTTTTGTTTCATTAGTGAGAAAGATGTGAATGTTTATCGTTTAATTTAGAGCAGGATCCTATGAGCCCATAAACAGCTTTTTCCAGGGACATTCATAGCCATGAGGTAAGTGACATGGAAAAAGAGAGAAAAGATAGACTGGTAACAAAGAAATGATGTGAAAAAATACAGAGCATGGTGGACTTAAGAAGCATTTTTCTTAATCCATGATGAATGATTGCTTTCCAGCGGGGTCCCTCCTTCCTGCCCTTACCACCTGATCCTTTCTGTTTGTTTCTTGGAAATAATCTATTAAGATGCTGTCAACTCTGCTCAGTCACTGCTCTAATATTGTTTTCATGATAGTAATGAAGGACCAATACCTAGATTAATTTACTCACTTGTAGTCAAAGAGTATTTAGGGAGAAAAACAATAGTACAAGTTTTCCCCTTCATTGAACTCACAATAATGTTTAAATCTAACCTCAAGTTCTTCTTCAGTAGTTTAAGCTGGAATTCTTGTATTCATCTGAAATTATTTGTTTGATTACTTCTTCTGCTAGCATAAAAGACGGATACGTTATTATATTGATATGCATGATTTGATCAGCAGGGGAACCATGCTGCGGAAGAAACATCATCTCTGTTGTTTTATTTCATGTTTGCTCTCTTTCTTTCATGTAGGATACAAGAAATAGAGTTTCATCTGGCTGCTGCATGGTCAGACCAGTTGATGCTGGGACTACAGTACAAGACAATAGGCCTTCAGGTAAATGTCTACATGTACGAATGAATGATTTCCATTTCCCTTTTTCCTCAATCCATGAGCTTATTTAATTTTGCCCATATTAAATAATGTCACTCCCTCCTTCCCATGCAATGTCTCTGGTTGACCCTGCACAAGATATTATGCAAGCACTTAGCAATATGTCAGATACTTTATGTCAAATCTATTTTTTTTAAAAGATGAACTACTCCTTAAAAATATTTTTCATTCAAAGTTCCCAAATGATCTCCTTAATTCAGAATTTTATATTCCACTAATGTAGGGGTCCCACTTCTAACTATATTAATAATAACTCTTTGTGCTCAAAGATGCTTAATTCTTTACGAGGGGCACTTTGTTTTTTATGGTGGCGAGTATATGGTGAGGACATTAACTACTTTAGGATATACATTATATGAAAAGATTTACTAGAAAGTCAAACTATTTCAGACAACTGAAAACAACAATTACCATTTGTAGGGGGAGTACTATTCTTATAGGGTTGAACATACACCAATATTTGTTTGGCTTTTCAACATAATGGAATTTTTCTAAACTGCTGTTGAAAAGATTTTCTTGTTATCTTATTTGTTTGTGTTAATCTACCTGCAAATATCTGCATAAATGTTCCAGAAGGGATTTTAATGTATAAAACTTATTTGCTAGCTTTAGGCTATTGTACTTAAATAAAGTGTTTCATTTATTTTGAAAAATCTGTCCTTGTTTCAACAGCAATTCAATAAAAGTTACTCCTTCTCAGGAGAGTCAAATTGAGTAAAGGAGGCCTACATCATTAGATCTATGTGCATTTTCTCACTCTCAAGTCACTTTTTTCATTTCCTGCTGCTATCCACTATGTTTCGTGTAGAAGGCATGTGGTTTTTAATTCTTGCACATAAGCAAAAAGAACTCATAGCCTTGATTTAGTATTAATGTTTTCTCTGTTTCTAAATTTGTGACAGATGTTACCAGTATTGTTGCACAAAGAAGACTGCCTAATAAATCATTCATAAGCATCCTGACTCATGTCATGGTCAAATTACTTGCTTGGGTGTATATAGTTGTTCCTGGTGTGAGTAAATTATTTAAGAAGAATGATGATGAGAATGTATTGGACAACCAGCAAAGATTGGAGCATGTAGATTCAAGTTCTAATTCGTCAGAGGCAAAAACTGTGGAACATCATCCTTGCTGGCAGAGGTTGCAGCATCTTGAAAATGTTGTAACTGAGTTGGTGAACAAACCTGTGAAAATTCCACCTGAGAAAGATGATATACTACTTGAGTCTATGAATCGCATCAAAGGCATAGAATATGACTTACAAAAGACAAAGAAAGTAATAATGCTCCTCTGAACTTCTGCATGATCTGTTTTGAACCTATCCTATCAGGATTACTCAGTTTTTTAACTTTTTTTTTTCCCCCGAAACTTATTGTTGACCAATTGTGTTCTAGCTACTAATATTCTCATGTTTAGGCACTGCTGGCAACCGCATCAAAGCAAGTGGAGCTTGCTGAATCACTGGAATCTTTGAGGGAGAGCAGTATAAAAGTGAGTCACTTGCTTAGCATCACTAGGACAGTCGAGAATACTACAAGTTCACTTAAAGCTTCGTGGGAAAATCAATTTTATAATACCTTCTACATTTTGACCATTTATCTGAAAACTTAATTTTGTGTTTCTTTGTCCTAAAGTGATTAATATATGTTTTGAGTTTCCATATTTCTAAGTTTAGGAGTTTGAATTGGTATTCTTTGTGATTATCCTGATGATTTACCATACACTTGTTAGCAGAGTTTCAGATTTTTAAGTAGAAGTTGTTGTACTGCTCAGGAGTCTCAAATGCTAAGTTTTAAGCTTCTTTCTGATTATCTTTTACGATGTATCCTTTTGTATTTTGCATCAGGGGATGAATACTTGTTGGCTTCGAAGCAGCAAGTCTGTATCTCGTGGAACCCGTGCACTCACACCACTGACTTCACAACAGTTTTGAACTGAAAATTACTTCCCGCAGCATTTGAGATTCTTTCTGATTCCTATACTTCCAACTTGATTATACACACTTGGCCAGAAACTTGATTGTAGTTTCTTGTCCAAGTTCAGCAGGTTGCAGTATGAAAGGTATTGTTGTCTTCTTAATCCTACTTGGTGCAAACCTCATGTTTTTTCTGCTTTTCTGCATTTTCCTATCTGATGTATCATTTCTTTCCTCCTGTTTCAGATGCCAAAACAACATCAACAGTCAAGCTACCTGCTGCTAATGGTCTCTTCCCCAATTTTGCTGGAGGTTTGAGAAACATACTTTGACTGCTCAAGATTCGTACAATCTTTGTATAGTACACATATATCACCTGAAGAAACTGTTGAGTAAAAGAAAACAAACACATTTGAAAACATGAACTGTGAAAAAACTAACTCATACTAATTCCGGAAGCAATTGGTATTCCTTTGTTAATATGTCAGCAATTTATTTACTAGTAATCTAATTCCCTTAATCCTAGAGATTAAAGAAGTTGATCTTCCGTATTCATCAAAATTTCCCATGATCCTACATCAGCGACAGTGAACACGAAAGGAATATATATGTATATATATATATATAGTACAACGTTAAAAAAAATATAAAAATATAAAAAAGAATAGTTGCAACTTACAAAGAAATTTGGAGAAAAGATTTGAAGTTAAATCATTTACACTGCAACTTTGTAGTACGGAGAAATTGATAAATGAACTCCTAATAGTTTCTTTCAGGACGGATAATAGAGAATTTGAATTCTCTTTGCGTGGATAATTTTTATATTAAAAGTTTTGAGTCAAAATTTAACTCTCATGTAAAAGTAGGGTGAATAATCGAGAATTTGAATTATTTTAACGTGGATAGCTTCCATATTAAAAATTTTGTGTTAGATTTTAACTCTTATATAAGAGTATGGTGAATAATCGATGATTTGAATTCTCGTGAATAGCTATTCATATTAGAAATTTTAGGTTAGATTTTAACTCTCATATAAGAGTAAGGTAATCAATGATTTGAATTCTTCTCTTAATGTGGATAGCTATTCACATTATAAATTTTAGGTTAGATTTTAACTCTCAATATAAGAATATGGTAAATAATCAAGAATTTAAATTCTTTTAACGTAGATAACTTTCATATTAAAAGTTTTATGTTAGGTTTTAACTTTCACAGTCGAACTTTCTATCGAGTTTGGATTAGCCTTAGGAGGGACACGGGCATTTCAAGAAAGGAAATAGTGGGTTGGTAATATAGAGCGAAACAGAAGAATTCGGGTCGGATCCTATTGGTTAACGTTATACGCAGAAGCAACCGACTAACTACCTATCACCACCATTCTTCCTTCCCCTCATTATTTATTTATTTATTTTCTCCTCAAACCCTCACCACCACCGGAAATCCACCGTCTTCCTCTTCTTCCTCACCACATCTTCTACCGTCAAACCCAATTCATACCCGCTCCTCTGTTAGCCCCTCAAACCCGCCTTCCCCTAAATTCAAACCGAAGCTCGAACCCCACGCGGCAGCAGAAAACGACGTCGTGACGTCATCGCCGGCGAAGAAAACCCCACCTTTACCTTGGGTTCACCAATAAACCGTTAGTCTCATTCAAGCCTACCAGGAAAAATGGTACTCTCTCAAGAAGGGACAGCTGAAGGCTAACCAATGGGAGGAAGTTGCAATCACCGTGGCCTCCAAGTCCTCCACTCAATGCCGCCATAACGTTGAAAAACTCCGGAAGAGATACCGCACCGAGCGGGTCAAGCCGCATCCCAATTCTTGGCCATATTTTGAGCTCATGGACCTAATGGAACGTGGCCCTTTGCCGATTGCTGCACTCCCTATGTCTATGTTTAAGTACCAAAATTCAAATTCTGTTGGAAACTATGATGATGAGAGTGGTAGTGCTGATGGGGATGTTAGTTACGGTGGTCTTGAGGTGAAAAGGAATAAATTAAAGAGTATAAATAACATTGTTCGTGGCGATTTAGGTATGATTAGTAATAATAGCAGCAGTACTAGGAATATGAATAGATTGAGTATGCACAGATATTGTGGGAGTGGGAGTCTGATATCTTTGAATGGTGTGAGGAATACATTGACTGAGAAGAGGAATATCCATTTTGAGAATGATGAAAGTGGTGAGGATGAAGAGGAAGAGGCAAGAGAAGGTGGAGAAGAAGGGGTAAGAGAACTGACTGCAGAAGTTAGAGGTTTTTCAGAGAGGTTTATGAGAATGGAGAATAGAAAAATTGAGATGATTGTTGAGTCACAGAGGAAGATGGTAGATACAATAGGAAGAGCTTTACCTCATAAGAAAGTTAAGATGACCAAAGAAATTTAAACTTCAAGTTAACAAACCTCTAATTGAGTTGATATCTTATCAAGCAGCTTGTACTTGACAAAGTACATTTTGAATTTTAATTGCAGTGGGCATGCCATGCTTATGTATAACCAGGTATTACTTGGTTCTTCTTTGTTTTTAACAATGTATATTTTAGGTTGGTTCCTTGTTTGCCACAAAAGTCTGGTGGGGGTTTATGGTGTTTGGAAGTATTAGAACTCACAATCTGTGGGAAATGGTGTTTTAGATTTGATTGGATGTTTCATGTTTTTAAAGTTTTACTGCTTGTTTTGTTCTTATGTTGAGCCCCACAATCACAAAAATTTGATAAATGGTGTAGCTTTTTCTGCTTGGATTTATTCTATTTAAAGATGCACATACATTCCTTTTTCATCTCAAGTCATTGGTGTTATATATATATATCTAGTATCTGAGTTGTTTAGAATGTTGTTGCACCAAATATCTTAGGTTTATATGTTAAAATTTTCTGGCAGGTTTCACATATCTGGGATTTCTTATGCCTTGTGATATGAAAAGCTGGAATTTCAAATAAATGTTCTTTCTCATTAAAGAAGAAGAACGTGGGGGACCTGCAAGAGTAGTAATCTCCAGACCTTCCATCGGATTTGCGAAAAGATGGATTCTGTTGCTTTCTATGGTTCAATGTTAATTCAGAAATGAGTTTCCTCTTTATGTTACATTTATATTGCTTAGACATTTTTCTTTCTTTGAGCTGATCATAGCATCATAATTAAAAAAAATCTGTCTTTATTTTATCTATCTGCCTGTATCCTGAAAAAGTGGAGCTTGGGTTAAGATGTCTGAAGAGATAAAAATGACATCTTTATGTTTACAAAAGGAACCAGGTGTGCATATTTGATTTGTACAATTGAAGTTGAGATTGTGCAATCTTAAATATGCAAACTAATCACAGATCACTGTAATTTCGTCCGGCAAGTATGTGTTTCGCGTTGACCGTACAATTTGAAACATCATCAGGAATCAGTTAATTGAAAAATCTCAAAAGAATTATTCAGACGTTTACTGTTGTTGTTGGTCCCAACCAAAATTACATAAGCTTACTTGCTTCTCTGGCTTTTCTTTTAGTACACATAATTTTTAACACTACTTTTTCATTCCTAGATCATGGTGATGGAATTCAGCGACGTACTAGGGGGGGCACGGCACTGTTGGGCTGTGGAACCAGCTTCCTCTCACTGAAATGCATTAAAGCTCAGAATACACGAGATGAAAGCAAATGACTAGCACTGTGCACAATGGACGCTGGCAAACAATTTACAAAAAAAGAGGAGCACCAGCCTCCCAGGGCAACACTGAAACATATGATGATGACTACTTCTCTGAAAATATTCATGACGGCCCCATGTTCAAAAAAATCCACAGCCTTTGGCCATAACAATGATACCTACCTACCCCCTTAATACAAACCATCAAATAATACAAGACTGATCTACATGGAGAAAAACATACGAGGCTTCTCCAATTTCTACGCAGGGGAACCAATTACAGCAACCCTACCACCACCCCCCCAAAAAAAAAAAGAAAAAAAAAAAAAAAAAAAAAAAGAGGAAGAAGAAGACAAAAGAGGAGAGACTAGACTTCTGTACACGTATCTCTATACCTCTCTATACTTCCAAAGATCTAGTGAAATGGTAATGTACAAACCCCAAAAATTTGTCCTGCCAAGAACCCTTTTCACGTAACTTTATATCTTCAGTTCATGTCAATCCAGTAATGCCCTGTGGAACATAGTGATTCCTCTGAACAAAAGAACAACCAATAGTTAGCACAATGCCACGTTGACTAAAATTTTCAACAGCTCGGAAACTTAAATCTGTATAAAACATGATAATAAACGTCACTAGCAAGGTTAAAGTAAGGGGAGGCCAGCACAGTCATTGCATGTTGACGAAAATTTTCATATGAAAATGGAACACACCTGTACACTAACTGTTTATAGAGCCTGCTCAGCCACCTGGACAAACTTGAGCCCAACAGAAATATTTCTCGTTGAGACTGCTTTATTCCAGTCTGGAGTCAGTTGGCCTAACAAACATACTGCTATTTCCCACAAGCTGAGACTGCTGCTGCAAGTGAGATGGCAGTGGCAACTGCTGTGGCGATGCCTGTTGCTGCTGCTGAGATGCAGGTGATGGAGGTTGTTGCAACGAAGATGGCTGCGGCTGCAGCTGCCACTGTGTACTAACATCATGCCCAACAGGAGGCAAACTACCTGAAGACTGCCTCTGGCCTAACACATGGCCTGTTTGCGACGACTGTTCATTACTGGCAGAATTTGTCGGCGGGGTACGGACAGAGCTCAAATTAGTGGCTGGATTTGGGGTAACAGAATCATATGACTCTGAAGCTCTCCACTGGGGACCTCCAGCAGAAGAGACAACCTGTTTTACACTGGTTACATCATTAGAGGCTTTAGACATTGTAGCTACAGAACCCATCTGAGGTGAGTTAGCCATGGGAATCTGGTCAGCTTGGGATTCCCTTCCCTGAAGTCTAGCTGATGGTTCAGAATTCACCTGGCGATTCTGTAACACCCTTTGAGCATTTGGTTGACTTTGATTTGGCAACTTCTGGTTAGGTTGCAACTGTGGCTGCAAATGACTAGAAGAAGACATGGCCATTGATGAAACAGATTGAGGACCAGTAGACAAAGGTGGACCAGATGCAGCAGGAGAAATGTGGCCTTGATTGACATTATCAGAATGACTAGGCATTGGCTGGAGATGCTTCGGCATAGGGGATGCCTGGCCAGAATACATCTTTTGATGAGTCTGAGCCTGATTTGAGGAATGAGGTGCTACTGGCTTCCCGGACTGGACAGAATTCAAAGTTGAGCCAGCATACAAGTTCTGACCTGGTAACAAATGCATTGCCTGGTCTCCTTTTTCTGCAGACTGGTTTCCAGGATTTGAAGAAAGACCATTTAATAGGGACGGATCCATTGATATGTTCTGATGCATCATGATATTCCCTCTTCCAACTCCCTTTAAAACTTTAGCCTGCTGCTGGGACTGTTGTGTTTGTTGTCTTGGCTGAGGATGATGCCTGCTAGCCTGCTGAAATTGATGCTGCTGCTGCTGTGATTGACGCTGTCTTTGCTTACCAACCTGACTAATTAGACCACTACTTCCACCTGGAGAACTCCGTGCAAGACCGGGAGGAAGAACTTGATGTTTCTGCTGGTGCTGTGGCACCGTATTCATTGATGATGCTGATGTCAAAGGAGAAAGTGATACTGCTGGAGTATTGATGTGAGAACTACTTTGTGGTGGTGGTGATATAGGAATCTGACTCTGTTGTACCATCATAGAGTTAGATGATGCGAATTGTTGCTGTTGCTGTTGCTGTATAAGACGTTGTTGTTGTATCTGTCTTTCCTTTGCCAGACGAATAGCATACGCTTGATGATTGTTGGCATGATTGGTTCCCTGGAGATGAGAATGATGGGTACTGCTAACATGCGGCTGTTGGGGAGACATTGCATGTGACTGCTGATGGTGGATTGAGTATGATGAAACAGGTGGAGAGACAGTCTGATTAGGAAAAGAAGAACTTAATGCACCAAAAGGAGGGACTCCTTGGTTGTTTCCTTGAGAAGCTTGCATCTGAAGCTCAGGTGCCATCATTTGGCGTTGAGGATCCTGATTTTGTCCAGGCTATAAAAGATAAGAAAACATTGTATGTAATTAGAAAAGCATGATGATTTACTTCAAACGTACATGCAGTTATTTTCAAAGAGACAACAATTACATCATCTACAAGGCATTTGAGATTAATCAGTCTTTACCAACCACTTGCTTACTATGAATGCAAAGTGTCCTAGGATTTATACATGCGGTTGTAAATTAAAGGAAAATGGGTATATTTCAAGAAAAGAATAAAAAAAGACACAGAACGCACAGGTGTGTATTGTCACTTATGGGCATAGCTAGCATAAATTAGTAAATAGTATTCACCTCAAGCATGACAGAGAACAAGTCTGTCTGTAATCTTAGAAAAAGTACCATGTGGAATAAGTTCCTAGTGGAGCTAGAAAATAGAAGTGCAATACACAAGCCGTGCTGACCAGGGAGATTTCAAACGACACATATTAGGCAAAAAATCACATGCATAAATTTTAGACTACAAACACAAACAAAAAAGAAAATAAATAAGAGAGAAAGAAAGACAGTAATGGTGTATCAAGCTAAGAAAAGCTTGAGAGCCCAGTGTTATACAATAAAAGTTACACGTGCCTAAGAGGAACATTAAACAATAGTGCTCCTAATAACAGATGACTCACCCGCATCATATGTAAAGGATCACGTGGCCTAATAGAGTTCCCCTGACCAGAGCCAACGCCGGTGTGCATGTTCACTGGACTTGCCATTGCAACCATACCCGAAGAAATCATGCTCCCAGAATTCATCATAGGTGATGATGTAATCCCTTGAAAGCCAGGCCGTGCAATGGGCAAGCTTCGGTTAATTCCACCAGACATAGGTATACCATTGCCACCAGGAAGCATGCGGACACCACGATCATTTCCAGAAAGAGCTCCAGGAGATGAAACGTTTGACTGGGGGATGTTTCTGTTAGATAGCATATGGTTATACTGTTGCATCCGCTGTTGTTCATCAATTGACAGTGATGCTGACCTTGCCATGGTATATCTTCCATCCCTATATAGTTCAGGGTCCAAGTATATTGGTACAAATACATAAAAGGAGCAATAAGGTCATCTCTTCTCAGAACAAACATTTTACCTTACAGAACCACTGACTGGAACAGATGATGATAAGTTATTTCCAATAAGCATGCTGGAGGATCCTGTCCCTGCTGAATTTGCACCAGAAGCATTAAGCATTGGTGCCATTGTACCAGGACTAGAAATAGCTAATCCACTTCCATGTGGACCTTGAAAATTAAGAGGAAGTAAATCAGGGCTTGACTCCATTGCATCACAAAGATCAACAGGTCTGCACCACAAAAGGAGCAACGCGGGGTGAAGAGAAGCAGCAGAAAGATCAGGGAGAAAGTAAATAATAAAATAGTAATAATAATAATGAACTTAAGCTGGTAGGATTCTCAACCAGAAGCAAATCCTTAAACTAAATTCACTTACGTCAAAACAGGTCCTCCATTTAGATTGTTTGGACAAGCTTGAGTAAGAGCCAACATATGAGAACCATGGGGTGGTTGGAGTTGCTTTGGATCTTGACACTCATTCTTGCAATAGAAATAAAAAAAAATGAAATAAATAAAACTGAATGAAAGTTCCATACATTCATTTAAATATTGCACACAAGCTTTTCGAAAAGGTACAATGCTGCTCCAATTTGACTTAGGTAGGCTACACATAATAAAATCATAGAGACTAATATATTTTAAATGTGTTCTACAAGAATCATCCCTAGTCTTCAACCCCCCCACCCCCCTTTCTCCCAAAGGAGAGAAGAAAAACAAATAATGATAAAAAAAAATACTTGCCGTATTCAAAATCTTGTCAAGCTCAGCCTTTTCCATTTATACAATTTTTGCAAATATCGTCAAGATATAATACATTGCCACCAATATACCTTTTGATCCATTAAATATAATTTCAAAAACAAAAATATAGGCATTTCTGCCTCCACTCTGTTCATAAAAAGGTATTTCATCCCTCTCAAAATGCATAATGAGATATCATTTTGAAGTCTCTAGTGTTCCCACAGGGAACTAATAAAATCAATTCAATACTCAAACAGAATGGTTTACCTTAGAAACCACCACAATGCAATAGTCAGAAACAGTACCTGCTTCCTCCTACGATGAAGTTTCTGCCCAATCACGATAATCTTTTCAAAATGAGATTTCAGGGTGTCCTCTTCCATTGGCCCATGCAGCTGTTGAAATAAGTGTCTGGCACTTCCCTGTGTCACATATGGAGACAACTTCTTGATAAGAAGACTACTTGAAACCTACAATTTAAAGAAGTACTATAACAATTTCTTTGTATCAAAACAAGAGAAGAAAGATGAAAGAATTTACTTTTGGAATGCCAGCCAGCGTAGATTCATAAATTTGAGAAGATCCCGAATCATCAGCACTATCAGCACCATCCCCACTGGGTCTATCTACTACAAGTTTATAGCGTTCCTTACATTCTTTAGGATTGTGGAATGCACACTGCAAATACTTACCCGGTCAGTCACATAGTAATCAAAAAAGTGAAGAAATCAAAAAGAAGAAAAAAGTATATAGATGAACCAAGAGAGAGGAATCCAAAATATTGAAGAAATAAATAAGTTCAGATGAATTAAACCATCTAGAACAAGAGTGAAGGAAGAAATGAGTAAACCAGAAATCAAGCTTATCTACCTTAAATTGCAAGCTGTTTAAAGCATCAGAAACGAGCTCCCAATTTGGACCCAAATCATGTACAAGGACAACAAGTGCCTACACACAAATAATAATATTTTTATCATTGCAGCAACAAAACCAGTCAAAATGTAAGTAATTGAACAAAACTAGACAAACCTGCTCTTCAAATGATGTCCATGGACTTCCTGAATCTAATTGGTTAACAGGCAGCTGCAAGCAAATTGAAATGCTCAAGTTCTTATAAAGATGGCAACTGATTAGGCATAAAAAATATTTGAGAGGAGTAGTAGGTCACATAGTCAATCAGAGAGAGAAAAAAGAAAAAGAGAGAAGTAATACCTTCAATGATTTGTTTTTCCTACCCCCCCGGTCACGGCCACCAAAGTATCTAATCAACCTATTAGGATTACTAATCTGTGAAGCGACTGGAGAAGGAGCAGACCCACCAACTGGACCAGCATTATCATATGAAATATCAAGTGATGACCTCATAATCTTCTGTTTCTTTGCAATGTGTTGTCCAAATAAACCTTCCAAGAAAGAAAACAGTGACATAAGAACCAGCGGACTTAAAATGTTTTGACTGGTGCTGTTATTTTAATATAAGACATTTACCATTGCCACCATTCGATTCAAGTTGAAGACCTTCAGATTTCTTTTTGGAATGCTCTCTCTGAAACTGTAAAAAAATACAAAGAACTACTCATAAATGTAAAGTGAACCAAGAGTTAGGATGTATTAGCCATTCCGATAGCTAAACAAGGTCATAGATTGAATGTTATACATTTTGTGAATTTTCACACATTAGTTTATTTAGTTAATAATTGAAGTTGAAAATTCATAGCAAGTTGTTTCTAGACTTTGTACAATGAATAGTACAAGAGTGTAAAGAGTAATGTGCACTAGTTGCTTATTCTACACATTAATATGCATCTTAACCACAAATATACAAAACAGAAACCCACCATATAGGAAATTCACCTTTAAAACCAGAAACAAGGTCAGGGTAATGTGAAAACATAAACAAGTACCTCTAGAAAACATTTACACATCAATCATAAAGAGCGGTGAAGTTGAGAGAGAGAGAAACATAAACAATGTCGATGAAGATTAAATCATTAAAAATGGGCATAAAATGATTAATCACTAAGACCATGGACAAAAGAAAAAATAAATTTGACAACCCCTCCACCCCTTTTTGAAACCATTTAATGAGATAATTAATAGTTTAATTGGAGATATAAATGATTAATGTTTGTATACTGAAATTGACCATGAGAAAGGTACCTGATCATTTTGAAAATTAGAATCAACCTGCCATCTCTGATCGTATGCAGATCCCTAGAAGAAGACAAAAGACTCTTAGTGGATTCAAGAAGAAGAAAAATCGATCACTTCTTGGATAAAAAAATGGCCCTGATCCACTGAGAAATGTTCAAAAATTTACCAAATGTTTCCCTTTCTTCTTCTTTTTAGGTTTTGTTGATACTTCTGCAGAATCAAATGGCAATGACTTTTCAAAGTCTGACACTGAGTCAACTTCCAAATTATTTGGCGCATGGGCTCCACCATGCAGGGTACTATGATCATCCTGGAATGAATTGGTATCACCACTTGAAGCATCTGTCTTATGAGGAATCTGAACATAAGCAGATGTCCCACCACTAAAAGGACTTATTCTCGGCCTGCCGGAGGTCCTCACTCGCTTTGTCGGAAATGAAACATTAAGACTACCAGCTGAACGTTTGCTCAAAACAGGTTGCTGAGTGCTGACTTTATTTTCCATACATTGCATAAATTGAGAATCAGCTACCACTTCAAAAGTTCTTCCACTGTATGCCTTTGTTGAATTTTTCCATCTTTTCTGAGAAAATCTTGATGGCTTGTTAGCATCAAAGGCCACAGAAGCATCATAAGTGCTTGTTTCTCCTTCATCCTCTTCGTATGGATTATCTTGGCAGCCAAAGTCTGCATTCACAAGCAAATATTAAACGACGGTGAAAGACCAAAAACAGAAAGCAAAAAGGTTGCTTGACCGATGTTACCTGCCATAGCATCATATGCAGATGTTTCCACTTCCTCTTGTATGCAACTACCAGTTTTCTGATGACATATTTTTAATGTAAATAAGCAGGTAAAAGTTTTGCAAAGCATAAGTTCAAGATACATACGGTAAACGTCCACACAAATAATTCGTCAAAAGTGATTCAGATACTAAAATTATTTTTCAGAGAGAATTCAATTTGGCAGTGGAATCACATTTATGTAAGGTTACCTCATATCTTATAACATGAGATTCGATTGAATTTCTATAATTTTCTGCAGCAAAAGGAGGCACAGTGTAGAATATCATTTCCTGCAAAAAAAACAATGAGTCCATGAAAATCTCCGTAACACCAATAAGAACATATCTAAGAAACAAACAAAAATGGAAATACAAATAACACTGGGTACAAAAAATACTTCAAAGAAGACAGGAATAGATGCCAATACCTAGTGAACCTCAAAAGTTAAACAGAAATTCTGATACACTAGTACATTCTGGACAAGACATTAGATTTAATAATGAGCTGCCTACCCATAGACTCTTATAAGATCATTTGGAGTATTGAAATGAAAAATCTAAGCATAGAAAATTTCTAGATTTTATAATTAGTAATTGTCCATACTTCGGTCAAACAATCATCTAATGACATGTCCATAATCCCAAGGTCAGAAACTCTATCTGGAGTAACTGGAGCTTCAGCTTGACCATGTAAAATATCAGAATTGTTATGTTTCAGAAACCTCGCAACATATTGCTGAAGAGCAAGTGACTCTTTTCTACAACATTGCATCTGCTGCTGTTTCCTTGTTTCCTGCCAACAACAAATGTGCACACACAATAAAGTAAGCAGCATTCATAACGTCTCCCGATTTTTCTTTCTTCATAGGGAAAAGGCAAGATTTCATATGTAAAATATTAATTATGAACCCAACCTGGAATCCATATGAATCTAATAAATAGAATGAAAGAACCCAAACTGCAAGATTCAGTGAGTGAACAAAAACAAGATTATCATTGCATACCATAAATCATTAATCCTCCTTCACATATTACCTTAATCCCCCCACCACCCAAAAAAAAAACAAAGAAAAGGAAAGGAGAGAGACAAAAGGAGAAAAACTTTCTAAGGTACCTCTCCTGAATGCCAGAACTCCAGGACAGCTCTAGCCAAAATCCGAGCTACTCTTTTGTGCTCAGAAGAATTATTCTGCTCGTGGAATCTTAACCTAGAGGCAGAAGCAACACGATAACATAATTGTATAGCAGCAGTTCTCTTCCAGAGGCGCTCCTATAGAAAGAAAAGTTTGAGCTGATCAGGATAGTTTTGATGCTAAGTTCAAATGCTCAAAAACTCAGTGCACAAACATCAATTAATGCAGAGTCTAGAAAAGGATAAGCTGAAAGATACCCCAAACTTAAGAAAGAAAATGACATTGAACAAAAAAGTCAGTTATCAAGAAACACATCTCCAAATAACCAAATTTATTCTTAAAACAATACCTGAGCAAAATCATTTGCTAACCATGCCATCTCCTCGAGAACATAATCCCACTGAGATTTACAACGAAAATCCGTAGGCAATGTTGCTACAGACAACTCCGCAATTCTCTTACGCTTAGCCTGTTCAGTTTATCAAGTAAGATCTTCGGAGCAGAATAAAGAGATCAACAACAACAACAAATTGTATAGAAGCTGACAGAAAACATTCTTTAAGCCAACATATCGAGGGGAAAAAAAAGGATGACAAAATAACCTCTATAATCTGTGCCTCTTTCAAGATGGAGTCTTCATCAGCCTTGCTTGCTTTCACATTGATATCAGAGAGCGGTTGTCCCTCAGGAGGAAGAGAAACCCCAGCTGCAGAAGTGGAAGTATCAGGAAGTTTTATAATGGAAGAATCTGCGCTAAGATTCCTATCCTTGGCATTCAAATCCTCAGACAATAAAATGCCTTTTTTCCCCTCTTTTTCTGAGGCAGCAATGCCTTTTGCTTCCATTCTTTCATCAGTAGTTTTATCATCCACTTCAGTTTGATTCTGGTTTTTCACTTTGTCTAGTAAACCAGATGCATTGCCATTTATTTCTTCTTCTGATTTCAACATAAACCCATTTACTTTGTGGCTTCCTTGACCAGAATTACATTCTTCATTAATGGAAGTACTACTTTCATCAAGTTTAACTTCCTTGGCTTCTTTAATGGTATGACCACCTTCTATAGGCTGTTTAGCATCAAGCACAGGGATATGCTCTTTGACAATACCATTGGAATCATTATTCCGTTGGTTAGTATACAATACACTGCCATTGTTTCCATCTAAATTAAGATTAGTCTGAGTGCAAGATGACTCCGAATCTAAGACCTTTATACCCAGTTCAGCAGTGCTGTCCCGACCTTCATTCATCACACTCTTATCGTCTCCCTTTTGTGTGCCAAATCCATTATCTTGACCAGAACCAGCTGGGTTTTCTGCCTGTGAGACATGCAGATGTGGCTCAATTTCAACTCTTTCTGAAACTGAGACCTCTTCTGGTCCCTTAACAGGTTCAGCTACTGCAAAATCCTTGTCTTTAGTAGCCTTTTGAGTGTCAGAGACAATTTCTGAATTATGTTTCCCATCATGCATGTTTTTCAGAGCACTCACATCTGACCCAACATTTGGCTGAATATCTTTAACCTGGTTGTTACTTGATTCTACAGTCTTTACACCATCCAACACTGTGTCCAGCTGACCATGCAAAGGTAGAGTCTTGGAAACTGTAACTACATCTGAATTTGTAGGTGAGTAACCATTCGAAGAAAATTTCTGGATCTTCTGGTCATTTTCTTCTGAAACCAACCCTACTGAATCCTTGAGCCCGTGGCGAACAGATAAAGAAGACCCATGACCTCCACGAGCAAGAAGTACATCAGTTGAATTTGAACGACCACCATCACGGGTTGTACGGGACCTGTTCCGGCGGATATATGCCTTTTTTGAGCGGCCAAAACCAGCAGAATTTCCTATTTCTTTTGCATTTTGATTTCCATCTACTGGAAACGAATGCTCTGCTAGTGTGCCATTCTTCTTACTGGGTTGTCTAGAATTCCTACCAACTTCAACAGAATCATTTTCACCATCAAATAACATGAGATTATCTGCACTATTGGGTTCACAAACTGAATGAGCTCCAGGTCTTCCACTACTTTCAACTGAATCTCCATGGGGTGAAGCAGTAATTGCAAAACTACCTTTTGCTTCACTGTATAACATAAAGAAGAAAATTCATAATTTGGTAAGTCAGAGGATTAAAAAGGAACAACAGAAGCAGCCAAAAGACCTGGTAAGGAAAATATCATGGTGTTGATCCGTAAGTGAAGTGGACTGTACACTAACTGAAGCAGCATTCCCATACTTGAAATCCAAGGGATTCCCACCCTTCAAATGGAGATTTTCTGTCATCTAAAATGATTACATAGAAAATTAATAAAGTACAATAAAGATGAAGTTACCATACTTTCTCAAGAAATTCTAGCTCTCTTCTCCTTTCCTCTCGGATGTCGTATTCTTGCCTGTAAACATTTAAAAAAAAATTACAAATACAAAATAGATAAAGTGCAGATGTAAGTGTTCACATTAAGGGATTTATATTATGTGAAAATATAGTATTTCTCATCACAATACCAGCAAAATGCTGGAATTTACCTAAGCTCTGCTTGAACCTTCTCAATTGCTGCTCGTCGCGGAGAAGTTTTTGTCCCTACACCAACTCCGCCTTCAACAACTCCTCCCATGGAATCGACCTCAGCATTGACTACGAGATGAGATGCTGATCTGCATCCATGCATTACTATCTAAATAGCTACTGGTGCCCCTCTTCCATTAACTCCAGGTAAATCTCTATGACCAAAGGAGAATGGCGGTTCATGTTAATAAACTAGAAAACCTCTGTTGTTTATTAAATAAGGGAATAAAAAAAATGATAAAAAGGAAACGTCTCATAAAAACTATATCATAACACTGATATCAAATGTAATACAATAGATCTTTTCACTTTGAAGAAAGTTCAAAGATGGCACTCTTTTCAAGATGCATTCAGTAAATAAGATTGTAAAAATTCAAGCAAGGCTGTGGGAAACTGAAAATGCATTAGGTAGCAGCATTAGAGAAGTTCCATGCAATGATAGCAACAAAATTTCACCAATTTCTCAGGTGCTTTAGTAGAAAGATATCATCCTTCAACCCCACCAATTAGAGGGGTCATTTCCAGTAATCACAATCACGTATTTAACTTTAGACTTAGCATCCAACAATGGTAAGGAAAGGGGAGCAGTATCAGTAATCTAAAATTAAATGAGAAAACTGTTAAAGTATAAATTTATCCCTATCTATAAGCTTAAGCTTTTAGGTGAGATGGAAATTTAACATTGTATTAGAGTCCCGTATTCAAGCCTTAGCTCCACCCCACTTGGTAATTCTACATTTGTTGAATTTTTGGTTAAGAATTTGTATTTGGCCTACATGTGAGGGAGTATGTTTAAGCTTATGAATTTATCCTCCAGCTATAAGCTTAAAGCCTTTAGCCTTCAGATAAGATATAAATTTAATAGAAACCAATAAATAGAGTTTATGAAATTGATTAACCTTCCACGCAAAGAGACCAACATATGGATCTAGTCAATGCCATGTCCAGTGTAAGACAGAAGAAATAGATGCACTGCAGCTGCACTCTGACATGCCAACAACTTAAATTTTCTTTTTAGCCAAGAAAATATTCATTGGATATCCTAAGAAAATTCTTCCAAACAACAAAGTGAACTAAATAAATCAATGTGGCCCTTCAATGTGTCCTCGCTTCACATACTTTGAACATGAATATTACTCCAATGCACACATAGCACATTGCAATTCATAGATTGTCACCTATCACGACAAAGTTTCACTGTGCATGTCAAACCTTGTAGACAAATGAAAATGCCAACAAGAAGCATAACTTCATAATACAAGTCATGAAATCATATTTCCAGGACCATGTATCCTATCTGGCAGCTATAACCATTCCCATTCAAATGCCAGCAGCATCAACAGAGTAGCTGGAGGAGAAATAAAAGCTAAAACAACAAAGCTCAAAGAGAACGGAATAACATTCAGTGGAAAGGCTCAGCAACTAGTGACATTAAAACATGAGCTACTAGCCCGAGCTCTCTCAAGAACAATGTTCAAAACCAAAAAAAAAAATCAAAAATCAAAAATCAAAAATCAAAACTCACAATTCAACCAAAATGCACGAGCACAGAAGAAAATTCGAATTCTACATTCATAACCACATAAAATGAGCCCTAAAAATCAAATTGAATCACTGGAAACAATTCTAGGGTTTCAAGAAACACCAAGAAGTATCTAAATTCTAGAGTTTCCGAATGTAGAAATGATAAAGAATACCTGAATTGCAAATATACAGGAGAGAATTTCAAGCTAGGGCTAAAAACAAGCCCTCCTTCAAACACAGAGTGTATTCTAGGGTTTTGAAGGTCCCTCAAATTTGAGCACAAAAATAAAGCCCTAGAAATGAGAACATTTCTAATCTCTCAACAAAAAAAATTTACAGGAATATAATCTATGGCTATGAATATTTATATATGCATATATAATTGCCAGAGGCCTGTATGTGATCCTGTGTGTGAAATTTTTCTTGGTTGCAGGGCGGGTTCGTCTTCGTGCTCTTCGTTTCCTAATTTTTTTCTCTCTCTAAATACATAGTTTCTCTCTCTAAGATCGCAAAACTATTCGTCTCTGCGAGAAGTGGGCTGGACATGCAGACGACGTAGAAGAGAAGGCCTTTTTGATATTTCAGTATATTTGGGCCATTTTCTCCATGCTTATATATATATAATATAATTTTTTTTTCTTTTTTCCCGCTACCCCCACTCTCCTTTTTTGTTTTTTCCCGAATAAAATATATCTATATATAAATAATTAATTTAAAAAATAGGGGGAAATTTTGCGTGGTTTCACCCAGTGGTAAAAGATTTTCAAGATTTTTTTTTGTCCTTTTCCGCCTTTTAGACATCACACTATTCGACAAATATAACGTTTTTTAGAAGTTGTAATAATAATTAAAAAACTTTTATGAAAAACTACTATAATTAGTGTTTAACATTTTTTTAACGCTTAAAAATCTTTTAATAAAGAATTAGTTTTACTGATATAAATTAATTTAAAAAATATGTTTTCATAATTAAAATCCATTTAATAAGATTAAAATTCAAAAACTTTTTATATAAAAAATTAAAGCTTTTTTATTTGCTTAAATCAATAAATGTCTTTTATTTTAAAAATGAAAGAGACATTAAATAAATTATTGAGATCGAGTTTGAGATAATTCAACGGACTCAATCAAATCTGTCCAAACTGTCGGTTGTCGCACATGAACAAGACAGCTTCATTTGGTCCATGCACTTGTTACAATTCCACCTAATCTTAGTATGATTTCTTTCTTCTTCCCTTTTTTTTTCAAGTATCAAATTAAGAAGATCCCAAAAATGATAGTGTCTAACAATTTATAAACACCAAAAAGGTCAGTAATTTATGTACATCTGACTAATACAGCATCATCACAACTAAAAGTTGCCAACTTTGTGTGTTTTCCCATCAGTAGTATCCATCAAGCCAAAAGTTACCAAGTGGAGTTTACCTTTTTTTTTTTTTTTTTTTAAGGGAGTAATCGGCAGCAGAATGAAGAAAAAAGAACTGAAAACCCCATATCCAATAACTTTGTAGAGAGGTTTCATTGTATTCAAGAAATCTATTCCAATGATTCAAGCATATTCTTGATCTCTTTAGCATGACTAGACATTCCATTCATGAAGTAAGCTTTGATCATGGTTCTATATGTGATCTTGTCAGGTTTGCATCCATTCTTATCCATCATCTGCAGCACCTCTTTCATCTCCACGAAGCATCCCATCATCCCATATGCATCCACCAGGCAATTGAAAAAGACAGTATCAAGGGTCACATCTGAATTCTCAACGTATCTTAAAACGCCACTTATCTTCTCGGCTTTTCCAGCTTCTCCATAAGCCCTTACTAGAGAGCAAAGTGTAACACAATTTGGCCGAATACGCTCTGACTGCATCAGCCTGAATAGAAATTCCATCTGCTTCAAGTCTCCAGCCCTTCCGAATGCATCAATGACGATATTGTATGTCACAAGCGTCCACGCAAAGTGATAACGCTGCATGTATTGCATCACAGCACTCATTTTCTCATAGTTCTGAGTTTTCCCATATGAATCAAGAAGTATGTTGAAGGTCTTGATATTCGGTTCGATTCCAGCACTCTGAAACTTTTCGTAACATTTCTCCATCATTTCAATTTGTCCACTGCCACCAAAGGCTCTTAGTGTTGAATTCATAGTCCACGCATCAGGTTTGCAATCCTCGTGCCGGAGCATTTCTGCTAGTGTTGCTTCCATTTCTGCAAATCTTCAAAGAAATATACCATTACCACTAGTTCACTCTATGCAGTAAAACAATTAGACAATCTGATCACCAAGAAAAAGGGCTGGTTTGGAAACAAATAGTCAACATCACTAAACAGAAATCACCCATAATCATGATTCTAGTTATGGTAAAGCAACTCATTCTTCGTATTACACTACACATCGACGGAAAAAAAAGGAACAACAACTATTAAAAGAGAAGGATGTAAAATGGTCACCTTTTTGCTTTGCCATAGGCATCAATAAGGGTATTATATGTAATGGTATTTGGCTTAATCCCCTGGGATTTCATATCAGAGAGTAGTGATTGAACTTTGTTGAAGTCGCGGACTTCTAAGCATGATTTCAGGAGGATTGAGTATGTGAAAACATCAGGCTTACAGTTGATACTGCCTTTCATATGTTCAAGAAGAGAAAAAGCATCATCAAAACGGCCACTTCGACTGTATGCTGATAACAAAGCAGTGTAAGCTTCATTGCTCGTTATACAGCCCTCTTCAATCATCATTTGAAATAAGGAATGTGCTTTCTCAGGTTGTTTACATTTTCCGAGCATGACAATTAGTTTAATATATATACCAGAGTTTGGTCTGTACCATAACTGCTCTCGAAGGAGTTCAAAAACCTGGAAGCAAATTAATTAACTTACCCAAGTTAATATGTATGCTAATACTGTACCATTCAGTCCATCTTTTCAACAATCATTTTCCATTCTTAAGTATAAGCACAATCAACTACACGTAAAAAATTATTCCTAATAATGAAAGACATCATTATCTTTCTACACAACATTACCAACCCTAATTATACAAACATACAATCCAATCATCTTAATGAAATCATAACTCAAATTAAACTATCAAAAACAATCAATATTAAAGAATATATAAGCCAAGAGCTACTTACCTTAAGGGCGGACTCCCAACGAAGGGCAGTGATGCGTTCGTGAAGAGCTTCGAGAACAGTTCTGGGCAAGAGTTTCTTGGAATTACCCTTTTTCTTTTCAATTACAGCTTTAGTAGCCTCCCTTCTTAGAATAATCGATACTGCCTTTTGGGAAGCTATCTTTCTGTTTGTTTCTTCTTTTCTCTCTCTTGCTTCTCTACTCTTCAATTTGTTCAGGTCAAGTCCTGTTCCACTTTTCCCCGGAACTGTAAATGCATTTGTCTGCTTCGGCAACTGAACCAGCTCCGGTGGTGATGGGAATATCCGTGGTTGAGATTTGCCGGACGGTTTGTTTTTCAGCCGGCGGTTGTAAGAAGGATTGATTGGGTTGATGGGCCCACATAGGGACGCCATTTCTGCTCCTCCCGCTTGATATTTCGCCGGTGACAGTAGGAATGTCCACGAAATTTGAAGACTCAAGCTATCTATTTGGGCTCGTTTTTTATTCGGTGTTAGTTCACTTACTGGATTAGGAATAGTCGGTTTGCTGACTTGGGCTTCAGATAATTTTGAAATATTTTGATTTCTAATATTATGCTTCCTCCGATTTTATTTTAGAGTAAATTATCCTACTAATATTTGAATTTTTTAAAAATTTAACTTTTGAATTTGTATTTATTTTTGCTCCGTTCAAAGTGTATTTTCATCTTTTTACAATTATAAGTATTTTTTAATTATTAGAGTTTTATTTTCAGGGTAATTTTATTATTAAAAATCTGAAAAATATATTTTTGTAATCTCAAGAATTTGATCTTACAATCACATATCTAACTAAACAATATCCACTATAAATATATAAATTTACTTGAAACTTATATTTTATATTATAATTACAAAAATAATAAATACGCATTTTACATTACAAAACATAAATTATATTAAATATAAATATTTTTAAAAAAATATTATCAAATTACACAATTCAAAACACAACTTTTTGTTATTATCATCTTCCTCAAACCTTTGCACTGAAGTTTTCTTCTAACACTTTTATTTCGAATTTGTCGCAGAATATCGAGGTGTTTTTTTTATACAATGTCATTACTGACACTAATAATGTAATGATGTCATTGTAAACAAAAATTAAAATTTGTATTTTGCAACCAATTCAAAGTTTAAAAAAAATTCAAGATTTGAGGAAGGGAATGACTACGAAGACATATGATTTAAATTATGTTGTTTGGATAATATATTTTTAGAATCTTTATATTTAATATAATTTTCAAATAATATAAATTTTTGTATTTGTTCAAATGGTAAATGCTTATTTATTGTTTATACGAGTTGTGTAGTTCAAATCTATTGTTCACAAATATAATTATATTAAATTTATTTTGACATCATCTAGTATGTAATATAAAATATAAGTTTCATAAAAATTAATATGTTAATAATTGTTTCAGTATGTTAAAAAATTTTTGCCTAGTTGAGAGATCAAATCCCTTAAATTTAAGAAATTGTTTAGATTTTTAAAAATTTTATGAAAAAACAAATTATTCCTAAAAATAAAACTTTAATAATTTTAAAATATTAATAATTAAAAAAAAAAATACACTTAAAAATTAATAAAAAATAAAGTTTGACAAAAATTTTAAACATTAGAAATGATCTTTTATAATTCAGTGTTAGTTCAAAATAAAAATAAATATAATTGTAAAAATTAAATTTTTAAAAAATTAAGTATTAATAAGATAATTTATTATTTATTTTATTTTGATTTCTAATTTAAAGTCACTATAAAATTATAGAAAAATTGGGTGAATAATTTGTTTTTATACAAACCTTGCCAGCTTTTTAAGTTAAGTTGGTAAAAACTGGAAAGTTAAAGACTTTTGTTAATAATTTTATAACAATATAGTAAATTGATATTATTATTAAACCATTTAACATTAAACAAAAAACACCATTGAAGAGTGAAGAATAATTTGCATTGGAAAACAGAGACTAGTAGTACAAGTTTTGAAGTGTTGTTCAAAAGCCAATAACATAGACAGATTGAATCTTGAAGCAAATGAAAAAACACCTCAGATTTGATCCCCCACGCACATAATAACAAAATTCCCCAACTCAAATATCAACAAGAAAAGTGGCAAATGGCGATATGCTATTTCTTCTTATTAGCGTTCATATTACCAATGGAATTACCGTTGTTCCCAGCCGCTGCTTTTCTTGCAGCCTTTTCTTGAAGTGCTTTCGCGTCCCTGCCAGGGAATGAGAATGAAATGCACCAATCAACATCAAAATCCGAAATGAGAAAGTCGATCGAGAAAAATCTAACCAGTCGAAGAAACAACCGACCTCTCTCGTCTTTGTTCAGGTGTTAATCCATCGCCTTTGGATTGCTTGGGCTTATTACCAGCCCTTGCTTGTGCTCTTTCACGATCTCGATCTCTCTGATTGCCGCGTTAGCTTAAGTTAAAGATGCACAAGTATCAGATCAAACAGACACACAACATAAACAGAGACATACATATAGTCCAAAATCCACTTACGAAATACGAATACTTCAACTCAAATCAACAGATCTACATCATAATCCAAACATTAGCTTTAAATTTATCCAATTTCCGCCCAAATCCTTCCCCCCAAACTAAGAATCTTCTACGGAAAAAATGAAAATCGGAGAAAAGAAACATATCGGAAGGATATGAGTCATTCTCGATTACTGCTCGAACAGCCAAATAAAGATCTAAGCAAGAGAATAGCTCTATATATGAATATAGAACCTGAAAAAACAAAACAAAACCAGAAATCCACCGCAAGGATTTGAAAAAAAAAAATTATATATATATATCATCAACGATCTGATAAAAACGCAAAAAATAAAAAATAAAAAATAAAAAAAATGTAGAGAAACATACCTGATAGAAGAAGACCGGAGGAAAGGAAGCACAGAGTTCAGTTGACAAATGAGAAATGGAAACAATGGAGCTTTTTAATGTTAGACAGTTGGATTTAGAGAAGCATCCAGAAGCCAGTAGAAGGAGGAACTGTTTTTCTTTCTGTACTTTTTTTTTTTTTTTTTTTTTTCTTCTCTCCAAAATTTGCCGAAGTCCTGAAATGTAAATTGGATTAAATTATTATAATCCATTAGTGTTGTGTGACTGACGGTGCGTCATTGTTACGCTGTGACCCCAAAAATTTTTCTTTTATTTATCAATATTAAAATTTCTCTAACAAAAACATTAAACTAGAAAATTGTATTTAAAAACATTAAATTTTAAATTTTATAGTAAATATGTCAAACAAACATAGTCAATTAGTAACATTTTTATTTATAATTTTAAATATTATAATATAAATAAAATATCTTTTAAACAATTACATAGGAAAATTACTATTCAATTATATAATTTTTTTTTTCTTTGAATATGAAGTAGTGTGGATTTTTGTTTTCACTATTATGTTTATATTAGTTGTAATTTTGTAAGATAGACAAAACAATTGTTGTCTTTTTGGAACATGATAACAAGAAAATTGGAAAAATGATTGAATTGTCCTAGATAGGCCATTCATGTTTGGTTTTTTTTAGGATTGGGATGCATCTTTCCCTACTAATGTATTTCCCCACCCCACCACCATCTAAAACATCTTTCATAATATGTCAAAAACATTAGAATCCAATGCAAAATAACCCTTCTATAGCAATTAAAAAATCAAAGAATGATTGGAAGTAGTTCAACATAACTACATAAATAAATATGAATCTATGTGTACCAATAGTGAACTAACAAAAAAAAAAAAAAACCAACCCTTTTTAGTTAATTTTATAACAAATATATATATATATATATTAATTTTATAACTTATTTGGTGAGTAGATGAACCTAATTGTTGGTTTTTAGTGTGAATTATTGTGTTTATATATATATATATATATAATATATATATAAACACAATAATTCACACTAAAAACCAACAATTAGGTTCATCTACTCACCAAATAAGTTTATATAGGTTACCTCTTCCCACTTAAATTCTTATATAATAGTAAGGTAGTTGTTACCAAAATGTAAAGCATTTTTATTGGTCAAAATTCCTAACCAATGCCACCTTTCTATTTATAAAATATAACCATATCATAACTTGTTAATTATCACAAGTAAATTTAATTAGTGTTAATTCTAATTATTAGATAAATTGCAAAGTGGAGAAATAAAAAGAATGGGCAAACGACGAAACACTAATATTTTCCTTTTTTTAGGAAATCAGTTAAATTACAAAATGTAGAATTTCCAGTTTTGGCTTTCAATTTACAATTCATTATTATTATTAATATTATTATTATCCACTTTTACAGCCCCATACATTTGACAAAACGGTATTAATATTGTGGACCAAAATATCCCTGCGTTTTCTGAGCTGGACCAAGACGTATGCAAATCAATTTTAATATATATATATATATATATATATATATTGGAAAAAATATATTTGTATGATGATTAATCTGCTTCCAATCATAAGGAATCGGATTTTAATTTATTATTTATTATAATTTTATTATTAAAATAATATTAGTAAAAGAAAAAAATAAATGTGGGATCCATGTTTGGGTGTATTCTGACAGCTCACGCCTTTTTTAACGTTATTCATTAATTTGTCCTCGTGATTCCTATTCCTATTCTGCCCCCCAATATTTTTTCAACAAAATAAATAAAATAAAAATAGTGGAAAATTATTATTCCGCTAATTTGTTTACAAACGTCAAAGTAAAATTAAGCGCGGAATATTTTAATTTATTCAAATAGTTTGGGCGGCAATTTTATAAATAAAAAGTTATTTGGCGGAATTTTAATTAAAAATAAATAAAATTAATTATATTATTCATTTTGTACCTAAGATCTTATAATTTTATTTTTGATTAAAATTTTAAAAGTTTTACATTAATAAAGTTAATAAAATTTTAATTTTAATATTATTTTTAGATGTGAGATTTGAATTAAAATTATATATTGTAAATTAAGAGTTAATATGAGATATATTTTTGACTAAAATTTAGTTCAAACTTGTGATGATTTATGGTATAATTTAACCAATATATATATATATATATATGTATGTATGTATATATGTATGTATATGAAGAGAGAAGAGAGAGAGAGAGAGAGAGGTTGTGTGTGTTTGTGGTGTGTGTAAAACTTCCAAAAGACTCGGGCAATTATCAAATTTGGAGAGTCCCCCATAACCACAGCCATTAGCCCACACCAGACTGCAAAATTTCTTTTCTCGATCTTCCCAATATCCAGACACAAATTCAGGAAGAAGAAGAAGAAATCTGACGAAAAGAAAAAGCAAAAAAGAAATCAAAGTAAAGAAGAACACAAAGAAAAAGAGAAGAGAAAAAGCAGAAAATCACGTTTCATTACCTTACAAACAAACAAACAATCAGAAAAACCAGTGGGAAGAAAAAGAAGGAAAAAAACAATTAAAAGTGAGAGAGACAAAGGTTTACTACAACAACTATCCTCTCTCTCTTCTTTCTCTCTCTCTACAAATTTTATTTTCTCCTTTATTATCTCCTTCCTTCCTCTATCCAAGAATCAACAGTTTTTTGTTTTTTTTTTGTATAATTTTTTTACATCAAAAGTAGGGTTAATAGGAATTATCAGATCTGTTTTCCGGCTCTCATTTCATGGGACACACACCAAAGGTATCCAATGTTTTCAATTGTAACCTCATTTGTTCACCATTTTCTTGAACATATTTGATTTTTTCTTTTTTCGTTTGTACATCAATTTGGCACTGCCAGTTGCAGATCTGCCCACCAATTTTTTGTAGAGTTTGTTTTTGTTTTTGTTAATTTTTTTTTTTTGTGTGTAATAATATATATATATATATATACATATATATATATATATATGCTCATCTGGGTTTTTGAGATTTTTAATCTCGTTTAGTCTATCGAGGAAAGAAGTTTCCGATCCTGTCATTCCGGACAAATTCTCTTCTATTCTGTTTTATTAAGCATTAGTTGCGAATTTGTTCGATTCCGGTGAAAATATTTTACTACTGGGGATGGAAACCGGTCGTCGTGAGGTTAGTATCTCGAGAAGGCAATTCGATTCCGACGACAAAGTTGATTCTCCGAACCTTCGAGATTATCTCAGAATCAAAGAAGATGAAAGCAACATGAATTTGAATGGTGGGCAAACGTTGGGAGCTGTTTTAAGCGGTACGAAACTTGGTGCAGCACCTGAGCGGGTCCAATCGAATCGGACTCTTCTCGACATTATCCGAGACGATCCACAGGGCGGTGCTGGTATTAGTGATGGGAAAAAGAGTTGGAGGCATTTCAAAGATAAGCTCCGCCTCCGTCGTCAAGGCTCAGGCTCTTCCTGGACTTCTTCGGTTCCGATACCGACGTCCGATGTTCCTATTAATCAGAACTCTAACAGGATCATATCTCGACGAGACTCTCTTAGGTTTAATACGCCCATACCCGACGGCTCGTCAAATACAGTTGTCGAATTGACCGCCGGTACCGGTGTTCCGAGGACTAGATCCGCGTTGTTACAGAGGAATACTAGTCGGATCATCGAGAGCGGTAGTATGAGATTCGATAATTGCACATCCAACAACAACAACATTGAAATCAACTATGCGGATCAACAAGAAGAGGCGGAAGAAGCGGTTGGTGACAGTATGGAGGAAGAAGCAGAGGCTGCCACGGAAGGTGAAGGTGAAGCCGCCGCCGGAGGCAGTGGAGGACAGGAGCCCGTGAGAATGTCATTATTGGCGTTATTGGCAGAGACAGACAGGCAAATGGGAATTGATGGGGGAACGTCGTTTTCCATGGAGGAAGATGAAGACGAAGAGGAAGAAGAAGAAGAGGAGATAAAAGGCGGAGGAAGAGAATACAACAACTGCTGCGTTTGCATGGTGAGGCATAAAGGGGCGGCGTTCATACCGTGCGGGCATACGTTTTGCAGGTTATGTTCAAGAGAACTTTGGGTACAAAGAGGAAATTGCCCTCTCTGCAATAATTTCATATTGGAAATTCTTGACATTTTCTGATCAATACCCCAGAATCACCATGTCCACTACCTCTACCAGTCTCTGCTCAAAATCAGTTCTTGACATTTTGCCCAAATTATCATCACATTCAAGAAAAAAGGTTCTATTTTCTGTCAAACTTTAGGGTTTTTTTTTTTCTTTTTTTTCTATTTTCTGTCAAATTATCATCACAAAATAGAAAAAAGGTTCTATTTTCTATTTTCTTCTCTGTCAAACAAAGAAGAGATAAAGAATGATTTGGGGTAATTGGTGAATCTGTGATTGAAGACGGTAGGTGTTGTGATGGAGATATGATGCCACACTATACATTGCACTTTGTGGTTCATTTTCCTTTTTTTTTTTTTTTTCCAGAATTTTTCTTGGGTAGGTTTTGTAAGTTTAATGTTTTTCTTTTTCATTATTCCAGAAAGGGATTTTTTTTAAAGTCTCAATTAAAAATTGTTTGTTGTTGTTATTATTATTTTGAGACTGTGTTTAGAAGAGATTATTATAGTAAATAATTATTTGGGGAAATTTGATTGAAAATTTATGAGGAAAAGGTTAAAAATTAATGAGATGATATTAATTATTAATTAATGGAAGAATTATCCTTTCAATCATTTAGTTAAGGAATAACAGACAGTAATAAGAATGTAGAATCAATGATTACTCTTTGGATTCCTTCCATTAATCCCTTACATGAAAGATGCTTCTCTACTTTTTCTTTTCCTCCCTTTCCATTTTTTTTTCTTTTTTAAAACTATTCTGCATAATTCATTATCAACTCACATGTCCTAAAATTAAATAAATTTATATTTTATTTTGATTAGTATACTAATCAATGTTATTAAAAGATATATTTAGAAGATATATCTAATAACTTAATAAGATTAAAAAAGACAAATCCTTATCCAATTCAACTGGAATCTTTATAAAATACCAAAATATTGAAATGGTCCAATTGTCAAAAAAAGAAAAAGACCATAGTTATAGCAGTTTCAGAAGAGACCTGGTCATGTCACACTATCTGTCTTAGCCAAATATGTAAGTCCAAACACGAATTAAGTGGGAACTTGCATATGTTGAAATTAGGAAAGGAAATGATATAAAAGATCCAATGTAAAATAACTATTTATGTCCCTCTTTCTATAAATTATATTTTAAGAATGACAATTTAAGAATCTGACAACCCAACTAATCAAATAAAGATTGTAATAAAGATCCATGTCTAAGAAACGTAATAACAGAGTTCAGGATTGACCATCAAATAGGTCTAATTCAAACAGTTGCGATACTGGGGGCACAAAAACAGGTCAGTATAAGCTTCCGGATGACCAAATTAATCAAACTAATTAGTTATTTAGCATTAGTTTACCAAAACAGAATCCCATCAATGATCCATTCTTAATATTAAAAAGAAAGGTAGTTTCTTGAAACTACTGATAGGTGCAACATGGCCGACCAGCCATAATGAAGTTCATCAGCCCACTTAACCAACCAATTCCCATAAAAATTGGAAAGAAGAACAGTTCAACATGATACCCTCATCCTGCCTCATTTCTCTCGTATAAAAGAAATGCTAAATCAAAGAAACAAACAACAGAAGATGTAACTCTGGGATTTCCCTTTTCTTTACTTATACAGTAAATATTTGTAAAGTAAACACGATATTTTACTTCAATGAGTAATATAATACCTATCTTTTCACAAATCAATTTCATGTTTTTCTTTGCAGGGGGGGCTCCATAATCCTCATGATAATTACCAAAAAGAAATTCAAGAACCTACCCCTTAGTTCTCATGATTGTTATACTACCTCTTCCCCCATCAGTGCTAAGTGTTGTTCTACCAACAACGGGCTTTCCTGAAAATGCTGAAGTTGGATAAGAAGATGGATCATCAATAGTTTCCTTTAATTTAGGTGGTGGAGCGCGAATTAGCTGGTTGATATCTTTTAGAGTCATGTCTCCACGAATACCACATGGTTTGATGAAGGTAAAAGGGTAGACAACAGAAGAAGCCAACTTTGTTGGAGTCTGAATATATGACTTCCTCCCTGAGAAGCACCAAATTGAAGAATCTTTTTACTGATTCAATTAAAATCACACAAAATTCGCTATATTTGACTCGGAAATATTTAAGACATACTGCTTATACAAACCAGACATGAATAAAAGAGAAAGTAAGGTGAGGAATATATGAATATCTGCAGGAATAAGAGAAGCAAGACAAGAAATGAGAACCTCTGAAGGCATTGGCATGAGTACCAGCAGTGCCGTCTTGATTCATCTTTACAAACTTAAGTGTTCTTTGGGTTTTGCAAAATTCTGAAAAGAAGCAAGAGGATCCAGTAATATTGAATGTCAGAGTAGAGAAAAGAAGAAAAATTACTGAAGGAAATAGGGGAGGAGGAAAACTGATTTCCAACACAAGTTACTTGTAAAAATTTAAGTTTCACATACCGGTGTTATCAATTTGAACATCAGATGCCCTGGAGATTTATCCATACAACAGCACATTACTCAACTATGGAAGTTTAACTAAGTTTTGCATGAATGATAATTTTAGAAAGAAACATACATATTAGTGGTGCTGTAATGCATTTCATTATCATTAAGACAACTAACAACCCATGCATCAGATGGTTGATCTACGATCCCATGGCCCGGTGAAGATGTACACTCTGCAAACAAAAATTCAGTGTTTTGACACCGCAGAAAGCAAGTACATAGCATCCAGGTTGAAGTACAAGAACTGACATACCTGAATATCCAGAAACCTTCTGTGACATGTCAGAGGAGCCCACTATAGCAGAATCCTCCTTTTCCTTGAAAACACATACAAAATCCAGAGCTAAAGTCACAAAACTAGTCATCTCAAGTAGAAGAGACCTAATGAAATTTGATACTATTCTAGAATAACCAGCTAAAATTACAAGTAAAACTTGACAGTCACCTTTGAACACAATAATGACAAATAATTAGAAAAATGCATTGTAAATATTAGAAGAATTTATACATGATAACCTGAACAACTAACTTGACACAATTAGGTAAGCTATAGTTTACTAACTCAGATTTGTGCAAACATGACAGGTTGAAGATATTACAATTTTGAAGAGGCGCGATATCTGGAAATTTAGTACCTCAAATATTGGATGTGCAGGTGAAAATTGTACATTGCCAAGAGAGGGGTCTGAGAATTCAGAGTTGAAATGTAGCCGGCGTCTCTTAGCTTGAGAAGAGGGCTCGCCAAATTTCTCTGGTTCCTTGCTTGTATCTCCTACATTGCAGTGATTCATCCACATTATTATTACTTTAAATTGTGAGAATTTAAAGACAGGAAACACAAGAAAAATTGCAAGCACTATTAGTTGAACGTGCGCAAGTTTTACCACAAATATTCACATGGTCAGCTAAGTCTCCACAAGCCTTGACTGGAGTAGATCCATCTTCAAATGATAATGAAATATCATTCTGGTTCATATTACCCCATAAGGAGTTAGAGATATCTGCTCAACAAGAAGAAAAAAAACCAAGTTTACACTTCAAATTCAACAGAAAAGCTTGTTATAAATCATAAAACATTAAAACATTATAAATTACAAACCAAAACATTCTTCAAGAAAACTTTCTGTGCATTGCCAGTCCAACATATTGCTCTCACTGTTTCAGTAGAAATTGTGAAACCATATTAATAACACCAAAGCCAAATCTTATAGTAGTCATTACACATATCATTAAAACCCTTTCAGAACCACAATTGCTCGAGTAGTTAGTTATCCAATTAAATAAATCACAACAAAATCTAAAAGAGGCTCGATAGTTAAAACTCATGAATTAATTACTGCAAAACACATTGAATTAGCGAATTGAATAATCATACAGCAATTAACACAAATCAACATTAATCATCATCTGAGTCAAAAGGTATGCCCTTAGAACATCAACATAAATGAATCACACCTATTGTTCCTCTAGAATTAATTCTCAGTAATTAAATACATTCTCATTTCCATCCCATTACACTTACATATCCATCTAACTCTTCCATTAAAACCGAATCAACACCAAAATAAATTCAATCACACATACAGCATTCTTTTCATATATATTAAAAATAAAAAACAAAAAACCAAAAAACGGAGGCATCAGCTGATAATCCGATATCTTACCCACACTAAACACAGCAGAAGATACAAAATCAACCAAAAAAAACGATTCTATACTGCTACTGGAAACGAAACCAAACTAAAGAAAGCCGACCGGGAAAAAAAAATAAAAAGAAAAAGACGAAGAAGAAGAAAAAAGAATCTCACTGGTTCGGAGCTTTATCGTCCATTCCGGGTATCAAATCTTAATATCCCAAGGAGTAGCCGTTACAGAAGCGGACACACGGAGACAAATAAGTTTTATAAAATAATAATAATAATAATAAACGAATGTGCAGAGAAGAATAAAAAGAACAGCCCAACTACTTTGAGATATGTGAAAAAAATTGGCGACGACTCTTTTCTGTCTCTTTTCCGATCCCTTTTTCTTTTATTTTCTATATAACATTCACATTTTTCAGTAATTTTCGTTGAAGAAGAAGAAGAAGAAAAAAAGAAAGAAAATATCCATTATATTTATATACGCTTTCTTTGGTCGCCCTCCCAATCCTTCACAACGTGGGATTTAACTAAATAAAAACTGATTTACTTGCCATGTAAAATACTCATAATTATAATTATAATTATATATATATTGTAGAATTATAAGTTTAATTTAATTTAATTTATCTTCTTGTACCACCTCCACTCGCTATATAAGGCGCGTGTTTTTAGTTCTGCCCTACATAGGAAGTGGGGGAGTGGGGTTTCACATGTTTTGCGGGCGGGTGTCGTTCGTGCGATTCATGACACAATATGTAAAAATATTTATTTGATTAATATTTTAATAATTTACATTCTCCAATAATATTTTTAATAAAAATACTATATGTAAGATAAAAGATTAAATATGAATTAAATCTTTTTGAATATAAATAAATAATGGGATTTTTTTCTTCTTTTTCTTCAAAAAAGGATATAGAATTGTTTTCGGATTAGTATTGTAAAAATAGTAATTTGCTTGATATAATTTATTATTATTACTATTTAAAATTTATTTAGAATATAATTTTATTTCAAAATAGTTATTTATTATTTAGTTATAATTGGGATTTTTTTTCAATTTAAATTTTGATTTTTTTTTATTTTTATTATATTTCAAATTAATTTTAAAATCATAAATAAGATCAACTAAGTTATAATTCGATAATTTATACCATAATTAAAATTTTTATTATACATTCACTTTGACTTATAATAAATTTTTATTATGCAATGAGAGAACTTATGTACTTATAATAAATTTAGATATTCTTATTTAAGAATGTTTTTTTTATTATTGTCTTAATTAAAAATGCTCATTTAATATCAATTAATACGTATTTGAGAATGTTCTTTTTACTCAAAAAACTACCTCAACCATATTAAAAATCTTAATATAACGTTTTTATATATTGAAAGATATACTCAATTACCAAAAATACATAAATTTATTTTTACTTTAATGTAACATTAAACTTATGTACTTATAGTGAATTTGAATATTCTTTTAGTATAATGAACACAATATAATTTAATTGTACCCTAACAAAAACACCAGAGCTATTGTTGTGATACATACTTGTGCATATGGGTTATAGTTATATACATTTTAATTATTGAAAGAACATATAATTATAAGAATATCTTATTATATTGAAAACAATGATAAGGTAAAAACTGAAAGTAAGCTTTTGTAAAGAACAATTAGACAGAAAAAGAATTAAAATTGTATTATTATATGAACGTAAAAGGTTCTGAACGTAATCTACTTTGATCTAGAAAGAACATATAATTATAAGAATATCAAAAGAAGTTCTTACTATATTGAAAACGATAATAAGCTAAAAATTGATAATAAACTTGTGGTAAAGAACAGTCAAACAAAAAAGGAATTAAAATTGTATCATTATATGAACTTAAAATGTTATGAAGGTTCTGAACATGAAGATTCTGAACAAGGTTCTGAACGTGAATTTCCATGGGAGAAATTTTGATTTGGAAAGACATCAATCACGTCGCCATCCTCCAATTTAAGCTATTTCGATGGGAGAAAATTTTGAAAATTATAAGGAAAAGATCAACTACTCATAGATTTTATGAACAAATACACAAACAAACATTTACCTCATTTGGAGTTTGGTCTGGTTGAATTTTGCAACCATCAAACAGGAATACATATGAATTAACGTCTATGGACAGCCGCTTACAGTATGCAACCATAAGTTTCTGTAAACGTTTGCTACGCTTAATCCTAAACTGCAGTACTCTTTCATCCTGTACCCAAAATCATAAGAATAATTAACTTCGCCAGAAAAATCCCAAATATCTTCGAAAAATCCCCAAATTTTATACCTGATTCTTAACTTTGAGATCAACGTGAGTAGAAGGATCCGAAGGCCTCTTATTATCATCTCCACTGGGATTTCCACTGGCCGACGACATTGCCGATGCTGTCTTCTCCTCTGTTCTCAGAAATTATCGATTGACGAAGAAAGTGGTGAGGACAACAACACCACCGAACCTTTTATTTCCGTAGTTCCGCCCGCGGGAGAAGTAATAAAATATATTTGATTTTTATTTGAATTCCAGTTGATTTTAAATTAACGGTTGATGATGAAGACTGGATTCTGAACTTACTTCAATTTAAATCAAGAATTGCCTTTGATAATCTTGATTTCAAGTTCTTTTGAATGAAAAAATATCATAGATTTTCAAGTGTTATTACTAATTGGATTTTTTTTTTCTTCTTCTTTTGATTAGTTTATTTAGTATATAAGAAACATTCATTCATTTTCAGAGTAGATATCCAATTCAAAATGTCGCGCCCATATCACTTTTACAAAGTAAAAAAAAGAAAAGAAAAAATTGTTTCCATTTTTTTTGTTTTTTTTCTAAAGCATAGTTTGATTTTCTTTAAGATATTCTAATCTTGTGTTGTCTTACCAGGAGGTTAAACGATTATTCGATCCCTCTGACCGGAAACGGGATTCCCAATCCCACCGGAATTCAGACAATGAGGATGAATCGCTAGTATCTGACCGGAAACGAGATTCCGAATCCCACGACACTGAGCATGAATTGCTACTACCATCTGACGGCAAACGTGGTTCCCAATCCCACCGGAATTACAATGAGGATGAACTGCCGTTACCATCTGACCGGAAACGGGATTCCAAATCCCACCCGAATTCCCAATCCCACAGGAATTCGAACAATGAGTATGAATTGCTACCACCATCTGACCAGAAACGGGACAATGAGTCTGAATTGCTACTACCATCTGACGGGCAACGTTATTCCCAATCCCAAATGAATTACAATGATGATAAATTGCTGCTACCATCTGACCCGAAACGGGATTCCCAATCCTACCTGAAATCGGACAAGGGGTATGAATTGCTACTACCAGACCATTCTATTTCCGAAATGCTGGATAATCAGCCGGCGGACGAGAAGCAACGGCTGTTTCCAAGATCGACGGTGGCGGCGACAGAGATACTCAGGGAAGTATATTCGGTGCTACTACCAGACCATTCTATTTACGGAATGCCGGATAAGAAGCCGGTGGACGAGGAGCAGCGGCTGTTTGCAGGATCGACGGCGGCGACAGAGAACCCCGGGGATATTTCGGTAATTTCATTAGTTGATTCTTTTTCATTTAATTAATTAATTAATTGATTCTTTTTACTTTTATATATATATATATATATGCATTTTGCATCGAACGCAACTAATACAGGAATTGGGAAAATTTAAGAGAGAACAATCATTCAAATGGGTTCGTGAGTTAATTGATAACAAAAAGGTAAATTAATTAATTAATTAATTATTGGATTAATTTAATTAAATCAATTAGATTGTGCTTAATTTATAACATTATATTGATATAAAATTTAAAACTTACAGGGGAAGCAGAAGAAGAAAGAGGACAAATGAAGCTAGGGTTACAAATTTCATAGTATTTTAGTTTTTCTGTTGGATATGAATATATGATGATGGTTTTTGTGGTTTGAACGCATTTTGATTTTAGTTAAAACGTATTGCGCAAGCAATAACTAAATCTAATTCCAATGAAAATAGCGCACGTGCTTGAAGTATCTTTTTTTCTTCTTTAATTTTATATATCCATTTTCCCCCAAATTACTTCCTAACGAATTTTTCACCGCCCAATACTATGCCCAGTCTTCCGCCTCGCCGTAACCGACGGCGGGGATGCCATGGTTCAACTAATTACCGGAGTCTCCGGTGAAGATACCGGTTTTTTAGAACTGGAATTTGGAACGATCGGCGTCAATTGCAACAGAAACCGGTTGGTTAACTACAGCACTCGAAAAAGCCGATTCACTGTTAACCGGTACAGCTTCTTATCTGGTAATCTCGGCAGCAACCGGTAAGGCTCGATTTCTTACTATTATTAGCTTTGAAAGTCTTTTCGTTGTCGATTTAAAGGTCTATCCATTCCCTTCGTTCTCGATATGTATTGAAATGCCTCATTCATAAAAACCTACATTGCATTTGCATCCCCTGTTTACGGCGGCGTCGCAGTCCTCTGTCCACCAGCTCTTGTACGGACAATCGACAAAAAGGCGAAGGTTACATCTAGAAACATAATGCGAATGTCCATATTGAATACATGGGTTCAAGAACCTTGTACACATTTTTGCTCTTTACCTAACACACATACACACCAAAAAGGGGGAAAACACAAAATGAAAGAAAACAATTTGACAATTTAAAGTTGTTATTACAATCAGAATTTTATGGTCCAATAGGGCTCAGTCAGTAATTAATTATGAAATAAGGAAATCTGTAGGTCTCTACTAATAACCAAGTATTTGAGCTGAAAGCACTTATCAATAAATAATAATGCACAATATGTTCTGAATGTGTTCTAAAAACCATAGGAAGCATGAAATTTGCTTGCTCATGGTGCTAACTTAGCCTCAGGTACTGCTGTGACTGTGGTGGAAGAATGATTTTGCAGCCTCATATGTGCACCAACAAATTGCAGCAGCAGGGGCATGGAAGAGCATCCTAGGCATCCATCCCCTCATAAGCTCACTGTACCCATCTTTCTTTACTATTCTTATTTGATAATGCTCTTTTTAACTATTGTATTAATTAAGAATGCACATTTAATATTAATTAGTACTTATTTGAGAATGTTCTTGTGACTCAAAATACTACCTCAATCTTATTGAAAATGTTAATATAATGTTTCTATATATTGAAAGATATACTCAATTATTAAGAATAGATAAATTTATATTATATTTTATTATATATTCATTTTCACTTTTGGAAATGAGACCAAACATAAGAATGAAGTTATATACTCATGTTAGATATCTTTTTGTTATAATGAACACAATATAAATTAGTTGACAATGGGTAGTATCAAGCTTATATTCGTTGAATGAGCTTATAAATACATTTTATAACAATTGATATCAAAGTGGGTAGCTAATTTGTATGATGGAGGGTGAGAGTCACTTTTAGAATCTTAGACATCCACTAGTTAAACTTAATTAAGATTATACAATTGTTATAAGGAAAGAGTTTTGATAATAATTTGTTATGACAAACGTGTGTTATGATAGGTGTGAAAAAAATAATTAACAGAATAATCAAATTAGGAATCAATGTCCTAATAAGATAATATTCTAATTAGAATAGGAGATGATATTCTAGTGAAGAGATAATTAGGAAATAATTATCTTGAAAATAGGAGATAATTATCCTTGAAGATAGAAAACTCTTATGCATGAAATCCTAAGTATGAAAGATTGTTGATTCAATGCATTACTGACAAATCTCCACCTTGACTTGAATCATCAGAATAAATAAATGTACAAGATGCAAACACACAATAATAGTGTCAGATGTACAATTACTTTTAGAAAATAATTGATTCAAGATATTACTAACAAATCTCCACCTTGACTTGAATCCTCAGAATAAATAGTACGAGATGCAAACACACAATAATAGTGTCAGACATACAATTACTTCTTGAGACATAATTAATTCAAGATATTACTACCAATTCTTCACCTTGATTTTATACAAATGTGTAATAACATTACCGGATGTAAAATTACCTCTTGACCCATTAACCTCTACCTTCACTTGAATCCATAAAAAATAAACAGATGTACCAGATATACTATAATAGTGCAAGAGTTCAAAATAAGTGGATACACCATATGTACTATATAGTGCCATAGTTTAGAATAAGAGGATGTACCAGATGTACTATAATAGTGCCAAAGTTCAATATAAGTGGATGCACGAGATGTACTGTCAGAGTTTAGAATAAGCAAATATACCAGATGCACTACGATAATATTAGACGTTCAAAATAAACGAACGTACCATGATTGTGCCAAACGTACATAATTAATAGATGTACCAAATGCACCATGACGATGCTAGATGCATCATGACGATATCAGATGTAATAGATGCACAATTACAATGTCAGAATAAATAGATGTATCAGATGTACCAAAATTATTTCATACATATAGAATATACATATACCAGATGCACCATGATAGTGCCAGATGTATGAAATAAACAAATGTATCCAATCACCATTACAGTGTCAGATATGAACACATATACCAAATGTACTAAGATAATTCCGTACTTACAAAATAAACAGATATATCAGATGCACCATGATAGTGCCAAATGTATAGAATAAACAGTTGTATCAGATGCACCATGACAATGCCGTATTTATAACTATCTATTTTGTTATAGTTTGGTCATATCATCTATTTGAACCTTAGATGATATAGCATCGGGATAACCTGTTGTGGTATAACCTTGCAAAATATACAGACTACCCTACTGAACACCTTTCAAAGCTACATTGGAACCTTTATAGGCATGTATAACACCATCACCGCCTTGAAAATTAAAACCATTATTGTCTAGATCCATTAATGATATCAGATTCTTGGTCATGTGAGGAACCTGTCTCACATTGTTTAATGTACATAATGTACCGTCATGTGTTTGTATCTTAATAGAGCCTATTTCAAACACCTTGCAAACATAGTCATTTGCCATGGAGATACTACCTTTGTCTACCTGCTCGTAAGTTGTGAACCATTCTTTGTGTATACACATATGGTAGGATGCCTCAAAATTTAAAACCCACACATCGTTGTGATGTGTGTGTGTTCTCCAACCAGTAGAGCTATATTGTCCTCATAATTTGTATCTACTTCCACTATAGCTGTAATGTTTGACTGATGTTCAAATTATTTCTTCTTCTTCTTCGAGCAGTCATTCTTCTAATGCCCTTTTTCTTTACAATAGTTGCATATATCATTAGGTTTTGGGTCCTTGCTAGTTGATTTTTCATAGCTACCACTCCCACTAGCTACTAAACCAACATCACGATTATCAAAAACTATACTAGTCACACCTCGTGATGTAACTCTGTGGAATGAAAGGATGATCTAACGTCTTCTAGAGAAATAATATCTTTTCCAACAATAAAAGATTGCACAAAATTCTTATACGATAATGGTAAAGATACTAACAGAATTAGAACTGCATCCTCATCTTCAACCTTAACATCAATATTTCGCAATTCTAATAAAATTGTATTTTCAATTCTAATAAAATTGTATTCAATTGATCTAAGTGATCTCTAAGTTGCGTACCTTCATGCATTTGTAGACTAAAAAGATGTTGTTTCAAGAGTAGTTTGTTGGTTAAAGACTTCATCATGTTGAGACTTTCAAGCTTTAAGTACATACCAGAAACAAATTGTTCATCAGTGACTTGAATGATAACTTCATCAGCCAGGCACAACATGATTGTCGTGTGTGCCTTATCCTCCAGATTGGCCATCTCAGCGGTTTTGGAACCTGTTGCCTTTCCTGTCATCGGTGCCCACATCCCTTGTTGCTTTAACAAGGCTTACATCTTGATCTGTTACATATTGAAATTATTTTTCCCCATGAACTTGTCCATCTTAAAGTTGACATCTTTCTTACCAAAATTATAACCCGAATAGAACCTTGGCTCTAATACAAGTTTTGATAATAATTTCTTATGACAAACGTGGATTATGACAGATGTAAAAAAAATAATTAATAGGATAAAAGAATAAAACATACATAATTATGTGGTTCGCTATTCATGAGATAGTTACATCCACCACAGAAAAAGGCTTTGATTCTTATTCAGATGAGGTAGAGATTACATATAATCTTTTAATGAAAAATAAATTATTGATGAACTAATTAAAAATGTTTGTAAACTAGATCTATTTATAAATAAATTTGAGAATTGCCTAAATTCTAATCAAATTAGAAATTAATGTTTTAATTATCTTAGAATATAATATTCTAGTATGAAGATAATTATGAGATAATTATTCTTAAAAATAGAATATAATTATCTTTTAAGATAGAAAACTCTTTTCGCTTCTTCTCTGTTCGCAGATATTATAGATTGACGAAGAAAGTGGTTAATATTGATTTTTATTCCCGTAATTCCGCCCGCGGGAAAAGTAATAAAATATATTTGATTTTTTATTGAATTCCGGTTAATTATATTGATCCTGTTTTTTGATTAACGGCTGATGATGAAGGATAGCCAGTCCTAGTTGGAGAGTTATTGCCAAATAGACACGCGGGCGCGTGGCAACAAAACTGTCTAAACGGAAAACTGAATTCTCAACTTACTTCAATGTTCTTGGGAATGAAAAATATCATAGATTTTCAAGTGTTATTACTAATTGGATTTTTTTTTTCTTTTCATTAGTTTTTTTAGTATATAAGAAACGTTCATTCATTTACAGAGTAGATATCCAATTCAAAATGCAGTCGCGCCTGTCTAACTTGTTCAAAGTAAAAAGAAAAAAAAAATTGTTTCCATTTTTTTTTTCTAAAGCATAGTTTGATTATCTTTAAGATATCCTAATCTTGTGTTGTCGTATCAGGAGGTTAAACGATTATTCGGTCCCTCTGACCGGAACCGGAATTCGGAGAGTGAGGATGAATTGCTACTACGATCTGACCGGATACAGGATCCCCAATCCTACCTGAATTCGGACAATGAGTATGAATTGTTACGACCAGACCATAATAAGCCGGCGGACGAGGAGCAGCGGCTGTTGCCTGGATCGACGGTGGCGACGGATTCGGTAATTTCTTTAGTTGATTCTTTTCATTTAATTAAATAATTAATTGATTCTTTATATATATATATATATATATATATATATATATATATATATATGCATTTTGTGAGTTCACTGATAATTAATTTTTTAAAGAAAAATAAAATAAAGAATATATTTCAGATGAATGATGGTTGCCAATGGCGACATTATGGACGAAAGCTTACAATAGGAGGGCATTATCATAAAGATTTGTATCGTTGCACGGTTGTACCTAATTGTCCAGGAAGAAAGCAGGTATACAATTTTACCTCCTATAGAAAAATCGAATTTATTGTACGAAAATAATCCAGTATGATTAATTCATTAACATTGTCTAAAACAAAAATATTTTATCATGGTTTTGTAATGTGTAATATTTTTATATTAGAACCTTATATATGGTTTTTTTGTAGGTGCAAAGATGTGCTGAGGACATGTCTCTTTGTATCATAACATACCAAGGAACGCACAACCATCCACTTCCTATTTCCGGAATGCCGGTGCAGCGATCGACTGCTGCGACAGACCATTTTGAAAATATACCTATTCGGCTGTTGGATATCCCTCCGTTCTCGAATATGTATTCAAATGCCCCAATCATAAAACTTCCTTCATTTCATTTGAATCCCCTGTGTACGGACAATGGACAAAAAAGTGAAGGTGACACCAAAAATGTAACAATTTAACAATGTAAAACTTGTTATTACAATCAAAATTTTATGGTCCAATAGAGCTCAGTCTCAGTACAGGTCTCTACTACTTACTAAGTATCAAATATTAAAGATTTTTTTTATAAAAAAAATCAAATATTAATAGTTAATAAAAAAAATTTATTTATAATTTATATATATATTTTTTTAAAAAATATTATATAGATAAAGTTTTTAGCATTATTTTCTTGAAGTAATAGGCATTATCTAAAAAGTGCAGTCTTATTTCAAATTGAAAAACCTTTTATTTTTTAAAATTTTTATGAAGTATAAATTTTTTTTTTCGTTGATTAGTATTGGTTTTTTTCTTTTAACTTTATATTATTATTTCAAATTTTATGAATGCCATTTTACTTAAATTTTTTGAGAATTAAAATCTAAGTAAATTTAATAAAAATAATGGTTCAATTCTTAACTCTTGCAAATAATAATTTAAAAATTGAAATGAGATGATTCTATATTCTTTTGTCGTAAAAAAAAAAAAAAAATTTAAATATTATTTATAATTTGTTCTAAAAATGTGAAATAGAAAATAGACACGCGGGAGCGGGGGCAGCAAAACTGTCTAAACGAAAAACTATGAACTAACCACAATACCATTCTTGAAGGCAACTGAATTTTGACCTTCAATTTAAGTCAGTTTTTATTGTCAAGAATAGCCTTTGATAATCTTGATTTCAAGTTCTTGGAATAAAAAAATATCATAGTGAAAGGAAATACAAATAATCGAAGTACAAGAATTACATACTCCATACTTTGATCAGCTTTCCTGCACCCTATTCAAGAAACATTAAAGAAGCTTTGAACTTTGCACTCCGACATAATAATTCCAGGTTTAAAGAATGACGAAGTACTCTTAATCTACCATTTCTTAAAGGATTTTGAATGTCCTGAAGGAAATGATTAAGCAGGATAACAGATATCGAATTCTTAGATCAACTGAGATTATTCTCCTTTAATGATGCGTGTGTGTCAATTTATTAAGACACTCAACCGACAGGTGTCCATATGACTCATCAAGTAGTGGTGAATATATTTACCACACTCAGGTAAAACAAGTAAGTTTTTTGTTATAAGTACAAGGTAGAGAGAAAGAAAAAGGATTTTTTCTCCCCTGACTTTCTCTCCGAACTCTTATTTTTCTTCTATTTTATATTTCTTAAAATATTTTTTTAACAAAATCATCGGAGGGTCATTTTCGGTAAACCCACCGTTGCGTGACTTCTTTCTTTGCAGTTACTCAAATCATCAAATTACAAGTCTCAACCAGATTTTTCCCAATCAGTTTGGTTCCGTTACCGGGAAATCGATTGCGAATTTTTTCTTATTCCAGATATTCAAAACAAAAATAGTGAAAGCCAATATGAGTAACCAAAATAAAAAATCATTCCAATTTAGGCGAAACATTGCCTCCTATGAGTTTTCATGTAATACCCCCAACTCACCAACAAATATACTCACAAATTGCCCAAAGTGCAATGATGAATCCACCAATATTATCACATGGATCCCAAAGAGATCCTCAGAATATGATGAATGTGAATTCGACGTCATATAAAGTGAGAGGAGAAACATCAAACGCACCTCAAAGAAGAGAAGTAGGCGAGTCACGACAACATGTTCATGATGAGAGGAGGAGACCGTAGATGAGGCTGTCACCAAATTATTATCATGGACCGAAGTACAATATGAGACTTGATTATCAGGCATCAGTCACCAAGTCCATGCCAAAATCAACACCTAGGCGGACTACGCGACAAAAATCAATTAAGAAAGGTGCAGAAATGATTCGAAATGCCTTTGAGATGGGGCCATTTGAAAAATGGATCAGGGATATTCTCCCAGATGCCAATCTAAAGCTTCCACAGTTCGTTTTGTATAATGGGAGGACAAAACCACAGGAACATATTTGTCGATATTAGTCGGCAATGGGCCTGGTCACAAGCGACGAAACGATCTTATGTAAAGCTTTTCCCAGCACTTTAACCGAGAAAGCTTTAATATGGTTTACTTCGCTTAAGGCCAACAACATTGATTCCTGGTACACCTTAGAGAAGAAATTTTTGGATAAGTTTAGCACTGCTGGCGAACTTCCAAAAACCAGAGGAGACTTGACAAATATTAAACAAAAAGACGATGTGCCTCTCTTGGAATATTTAGAAAGGTTCAAGAAAATTTATGACGAAATCGAGGGTCTAAGTCAAGATACCGTAATTACTTGTTTTGAGGGAGGCTTAAAATCTCATGCCCTCAAAACAGAATTTGGACTTCAACACCCTCGGAAGATTGGGGAAATGTTCAAAACAACGAAGCATGTTGCTTTGGCTATTGAACAACCAGACCGTAAGCAAACTACGCTAAAGGACGTGATCGACGTTAATAAGGGTGAAAAGCCCAAGCAACATTGGAGGGAATCAGAGTCGGAGAACAGAAAAACCCTTTGGATTGAATATACTGGTGAAAATGTGGTCGCAGTTTTGAAGGAAAGATACGGAGTAAAGAATCCACCCCCGTTGAACCCCCATACTGAGGGAGTGCGGGACCAAAGCAGGTATTATGACTTTCACCAGAGTTATGGTCATAATACAGATTATTGTTATCAACTGAAGAAGATTATTGAATCTTTGAAGAAGAAAAGCTTGTTGTCGGAGTTCATAAAGGATGAACCACAACAAGCAACACTGAAAGGAAAAGAAAAGGTCATTGATGTCATCCTAAACGAGGCTCCATCGATGTCGTAATTGAAGCGACAGATTTATCTTTCGAAGGAATCGTATATTGCACCAAAGAGTTTGGAGAAAGAGGATGTTATTTCTTTCACAAAGGCGGAGTTGGCACCTACGAATGGGAAGAAATTAAATCTGGTGCTTTTGGATGTGTCAATGACTCACCTTGATTTTCAACAATTTTTGGTATGGCGGGTTTTGGTTGATACTAGAATCGTCAAATATATTGTATTATCAATGCTTTCGAGATATGGGTCTGGGAGAAGAGATGCTAAGGCCAACTTCTATGAAATTCGAAGGATTTACGACTCATAAAGTACAAACCAACGGGATTATGGTACTAAATGTAACCCTTGGCGTTGGGTCTTTGAGTCGAACGGAGGAAGTCAAATTTTATGTTGTGGATGTGCAATCGGTTTACAATGCTATAATGGGCACTCCAGCTCAGGCGACTTTTGACATGGTAATATCAGTGCCACACCAACGAGTTAAATTTCCAACTCATAAGGGAATCGGAGTGGAGTTGAGTAATCCTAAAGGAATGTTGGATTACTTAGTCAAAAATAAAAAAGTGAGCATCGGGGTAGAAGACATCTCGTCACCGGTTGCAATGGTATGCGAAAGGGGTAAATCTTCGACTCCGACAAAAGTTCCCAAAGAAAAGTCAGATCATCCTCAATTACAGGAATATGAAGAAATTATGGTCAATCCCCTATATCCAGAGCAGACGGTAAAAATTGGGCCAAGTTTGTCAACAGAAGAAGCAAAACAGTTAAGAGAATTTTTGATACAACACAAAGACAACTTCGCTTGGTATACTTAGGATATGCCAGGGATAGACTCAAAGGTTGCGGAAAATAAATTGAATGTCGACCCTGCCATCGCCCTAATACAACAAAAATTACGGAGAGTTAAAGATGAAAAGAAAGTGGCGATAGAAGAAGTTGGAAAACTTCTCAATGCCAAATTCATTCGTGAAATAGCTTACCCATCTTGGTTAGCTAACGTCGTTATGGTTTGAAAGACCAATGGAAAATGGAGGATGTGTGTGGACTTCACTGATTTGAATAGAGCTTGCCTAAAAGATTGTTACCCGCTCCCTAAGATAAGCACATTGGTAGACGCAACCTTTGGTTATAAAACACAGTTTTTTGGATGCTTTTTCAGGATATCATCAAATAAGAATGAACGAAGCAGACCAAAGACATACTTCATTCCAAGCTGCGGGGAAGATTTTTTGCTATAATGTCATGCCATGGGCTAAAGAATGCAGGAGCTACATATCAGAGGATGGTCAACAAAGTTTTTGAAAAGCAAATAAGGAGGAATGTCGAAGTATACGTTGATGACATGGTAATCAAAACTTCGGCAGGAAAATCTCACTTGGAGGACTTGAAGGAGACCTTTGATACTTTGACGAAGTATCAGCTGAAATTGAACCCGAATAAATGCACATTCGGGGTACAATCTAGAAAATTCCTCGATTTCATGATGACGAAGCGAGGAATCGAGGCTAATTTGGAAAAAATCGAAGCACTTGTTAACATGGTAGAGCCTCGATGTATAAAAGATGTGTAGAGATTGAATGGATGTATTGCAGCACTTGGAAGATTTATTTTAAAGCCGGCTGAAAGATGTCTTCCATTTTTTAAAGTTTTGAAGCAAGCCGCAAGAACTTTCACGTGAAATGTGGAGTGCAAGAAAGAATGGGAGAAGCTAAAGCATTATCTTCAAACTCCTCCCTTGTTAAGTTCACCGGTAGTAGGTGAAGTTCTATACTTATATTTATTGGCTTGTAACTTAGCAATTGCTTCTGTCTTACTTCGGGAGGTTGCTTGTAAACAACTCTCGGTATATTATGTAAGAAAAGTTTTAAACGGACCTGAATCCAGGTACCCGAATATAGAAAAGTTGACTTATTCTTTAGTTGTTGCTGCTCGAAAATTACGAATTTATTTTACTGCCCATATAATTGTGGTGTATACCAATTCATCACTTAAACAAATTTTTCATAAAATGGACCAGTCTGGAAGGATGTTGAAATGGTCAATTGAGTTATGTGGGTATGATATTAAATTCAAACCTCGCACAACAATCAAAGCACAAGCTTTAGCAGATTTTCTGGTAGAATCTTCTTTTTCAGAAGATGATGGGCTTGCAATTGTTCCTTATGAAGAACCTCCACCTCGGCAATTACCGGAACATTGGACTATGTACGTCGATGGATATGTTAATATGCAAGGTGTGGGACTTGGGATAATTATTAAATCCCCCAGCAAGGAGCAAGTGGAGTGTAAAAGTATTCGACTCAACTATCATGTATCCAATAATCAAGCGGAGTATGAGGAGTATTCGATTCAACTATCATGTATCCAATAATCAAGCGGAGTATGAGGCGCTTATCCAAGGTTTGCTTTGGGCAAGTAAAGTTGAAATAAATCAATGCATGTCTACAGTGACTCGCAAGTGGTAGTTCATCAGTTAAACGAAAATTATGCGGTCAATTCCGACAACCTGAAAAGATACATGGCAAAAGCACTTCAACTTAATACTTTCGATTATCTTCAATTGGAAAAGATAGATCGAAAACAAAACAAGGAGGAAGATCAACTTGCCAGAATAGCTTTAGGAGACATTCCAAACAACATCTTTGTCAATGTCGAAGTCCATACTTCTTCGTCGATTGACCAAAAGAGTTTAACAATGATTGTTACTTTGAGCGAAAATACCTAGCTCGATGAAATAAAGTATTATATCGAACATGACATACTTCCAGAAAATCAAAACGAAGAAAGAAGGATCTGAAGACAGAGTGCATGGTATATGGTACATGAAGGAATTCTTTATAGGAGGTCATTTACCAAACCTTTACTTCGATGTATACCTCCGAACATGGTACAATATGTCCTCGAAGAAATTCATGAAGGAACTTGTGGAGGACATCCCGGTGCAAGGGCATTGGTCATTAGAGTCATTCATCAGGGATACTATTGGCCAACACTTCAACAAGATTCTTTAAACTTCATCAAGAAATGTAGAACTTGTCAAATCTTCAGCGATGCCCCACAATTACCTTCTATACAACAAACCCCAGTGACAGCGACGTGGCCATTTGATATGTGGGGAATGGATCTTATGGGTAAATTCCTGAGATCTCGAACTAGATATGAATATTTAGTCGTGGTCGTAGATTACTTCTCCAAATGGAGCGAAGCAAAACCTTTGACCAACCCTAAGGAAGAGAATGTCCTTACCTTTCTCCACGACTCGATTTTATGTAGATTCGGAGTACCATGGGCAGTAGTCACGGACCATGGCACACAATTTTCAAACAAGTTTACCACAAAGTGTGAAAGATTACACATTAGACATTGGAAGTCATCATTAGCACATCCTCAAGGTAATGGTCAAGCAGAGGCTGCTAATAAATTAGTGCTCCGGGCCCTAAAGAAAAATCTTGACGGCACTTCAAAAAAATGGGACGAAGTATTACAGTCTACATTATGGTCAGTCCGCACTTTGGCTCGGGGGCCAACTGGGGAAACCCCTTTTTCCCTTGTCTATGGGAGTGAAGCTGTTGCACTAGCCGAACTCGCCCTTCCCAAACACCGAATTGCAACATATGATATTAATGAAAATATTCACAATTGGGTCTATGATCTTGACCTTCTGGATGAAAAACGCAAAGCCGCAAGACTCCGTATGGAAGCTTACAAGGAAAAAACTAAGCTGCACCATGATAAGAAAGTAGCACCTCGACCTCTACATATTGAAGATTGGGTACTTCGCAAAATTGAGGGCACAACTAGGGCACTTGACTCCGACAAATTAACCCCAAATTAGGAAGGCCCGTATAAGATACACGGCGAGGTCAAAAAAGGTACATATCATCTGATTAATGAGGAAATAATTTTACTTCCAAACCCATGGCATTCAGACCATTTAAAGAAGTACTTTATATGATCTTAATTACTTTTGTATTTAGCTTCAAAACTTGGTGATCAAATTCAAGTCTTTTTACTTGATTGTTAATGACACAAGTTATTGACGTTAAATCTTTATGTATATACACCTCGAAAATTATTTAAAGCTTGTTTCTTGTTTGACAGTTTTAAATACTTAAACTTCTCAAAGTTAAAACTCGACGTCAAATTTCAAGTTTATTTTACATGCTTGATAGCTTAATGACGCGATGTTATTTAACTTTACATTTCCTAGTTATTTTACATAATGGGAATTATTTGGTCTTTATACTTCGAAGTAATAGCTAAGGTTGGTTCTCGTTTAATTTTCAGTTGAACACCTTTGATATTCGTTTAATGATCGAAGTTGAATGACTTAAGTTTTTTACACTTCAAAACAATATTCAATTTTGTTCATTAAAGTGTCTTTCGATAATTGTACTTAATCGAAGTAAATGAACTTAACAAAAGAGACTTGAGATAGTCAAAATACATATATTCCAAAAGACAAAACTTAACTTTTACATTTCTCAAGGTCTTTCAGTAGGAACATCAGTCGAAGTCTGGCCAACTTTGGTTGATTGATTTTCCACTGAAGGACTTACTAAGTCTAGAGCCCTTCCAATCTCCTTGACCAAGTCAACTAAACTTGGCGAAGTCAATGCAGGAGGCTCCCAAACTCTTCCATCCTCCTGATCCATTTCCTTTATTTTCTTCATCTCATCTTCAGTATAGGGTACAAAATCACACCCATTCCTAAAGCGAGGATCAGTGTAGGTACCTAAGTACACATGTACCATCTGAGTCTTATTAGTTATACATTCGTGAAAATTTTGGAGTACATGTGCACATCCACGGTCAAAGAAACCGTTACTCTTAACGAACAATTCTTGTTCATAAGCCTTTGATTCACGGAATACTCCAATTACACTGGTAGTATACTCCGCGGATCCTAAATATTTAATTCTCTCCGTCGCAGCCCTGTACTTCGCCTCAGACTCTTTGAGCTTTTCATCATTGTTACGAAGTTGAGCTTTCAAATCTTCATTGGCATTTTTGTAAGAATTAAGCTCTTCGGACTGCTTATCCTTCTGCTCAATAACCAAAGCCAAATTTTCTCCAGTTGACTTTAGCTTTGATTCAGAGAGGTACAACTCTTTTAACTTCGAAGACAACAAACTCTCCAGATTTGTACATTTTTTCTCAAGACTAATTTGCATAGTCTTCAAAGTGTTAGCAGAAGAAGTCATGTGACCAACATGACTAATATAAGCACAAGCCTGAAAAACAAGAAACACAGAGTCAGAAAACTTCAAAATTTTCTTTCAAAAAATGTATAATTAACGTATGAACGAAAGATACACTTACTTGGGAAATTAAAGCACCAATGTTCCCAATGGAGTCCTTGACTCTGATTGAGTGTTTTTGGGCATGGGCATATGTATCCGAATCCATAGGCCGAGATAAAACAGCTCCGCCAAAGAATTTTCCAATCATGGAGTCGAAGATCATTAGATTGGTCAGTGGCGGAGTAGCTTTTTGGATTTCTTGGGACAACTTGAACAAATCCCTCCTAGACTCCGGTAACTTGAAACCTTCTTGGGTCCAGGGGTAATCTACAAAATGCATGGTCGAACTCCCTTGTCCCCTACTTGAATCCGGAGTCCGAGAAATGATAGCCAACGTCTCATCAAGCTCCTCAACCGCAGTTAGACGAGGACCTTGAGTTAACCATTTTCTCGGGACCTCAACTTCGGTCTCTTCCAAACTCCTTTTTCCTCTAGGACCAGAGGAAACAATCTTTTTTCCTTTCCTCTTATCAGTTCTGTTAGTAGGGGCAGCAGGAATTTCCTTCGGAGTATCAACAGAAAGAGTAGCAGTGGTGGCATCCTTTGACGAAGCTGGAGTTGCGGTCAAGGAAGCCTTCTCAATGATTTGAGCCAGATTCGGAGTGGACTCACTTATGGCTTTTTCCCTTGCACTCAAAAGTGCACTCCGACGTTTAGAAAAACTGGAAGCCATTTCTGCAAAAGGAAAGAACAAAATGAAGTTATTACAGTAGCAAAGATCAAAGAAAACAACCGAAGAAAATATACTTAGAAAGATTTTAACCTCTATCTTTCTTTGGAAGACATACAAAACTTCGAGGGTCACTACACTCAGGACATTCTTTGGAAAATACCCTATTGTGATGCAACCTCCACATTGGGTATTCACTATTGTCCTCTAAGCCTAATTCTCTCCGACGGGCATCAACCCTCATACCCCCTATTCTGCAAGGATACCTACTTGTGTTTTCTAACAAGTCTCTAGTATAAAATATCTTGGTCTGTTTTTGGGATCATCCCCTAACTCACTTCAAACATAGTCTAAAAATTTTCTATCAGAGTCCGAATACTTCGTCCTCTTATGTACTTTACTCAAAGAAAGAAGAGATTTACGTTTGGGATAAAAGGGAAAACCTAAATTGGATTCTACACAAACCCATCTATCCCTCCAGGAACTGATTTTGTTTGGGGAAGGTTCAAAAAGAGTGACCACATTTTTACGTGGTCGAAGTGAAAGGGTCAAATTATTCATTCGAAGCATAGAAAAAAAGGTGCGGAGTATGAGATCAGAGATTTCGACCCCGATTCGTGTACACAAAATTGTCAAAGAAAAGAAATACCTAATCCCATTAGGGTGGACATGGGCTGGTTGAGAGCGTATGCTCTACAAGAAGTCGCAAAAAGCAGGGTCAAGGGGTAAACTTAGACCACAAAGAAAGCGATCTACTGGAATTGGCACGAAGTAATCGATCATTGGGGGACATATGGGTAAGGAGAACATTCTAAACCTCGACCTATCCATATCTACTGTCAAAGCACCTAACTCCACACTAACTTGGTTTCTTTTTAAAATGAAGTCCCCAGACAATTGTTTTTTAGTTTTTAGGACTTCTTCAAAATTATCAGAATCATCATCATCATCCCTACTTAAATTACTTGGGTCTGGAATATCCCTAGTAGTGAGACCAGTAGATGTTACTCCGGCATAAATAGTTTTTGGAACTGTGGGATCTAAAGAAACGGCTACTGGAATGGTTAGACTGGCATAAGAAGTATTGGTCGAAGTTTGAGCAACAGAAGCCACAAAAATGCCATCATTTGACGCCAGAGCATTTTCTTTTTTCTTTTTACTCCCTACACTTTCTTCGCTTGAAGTATTATTGTCCTCCTCGAACATCTTTTCTATCGAAGTAGATGTTGAATCATCAGACTCTACTTCGACAATCTCAGGGGATTGATTCACAGTATTCTCAGTGTTCGACATGACAACTTGAGAATAAAATGTAAAGTTTTAGTACTCCGCCTAAAATTTCCAAAAACCCCTAAAACATTTTATTGTCATGATTCAACCTAAATATATGCCAATAAAGCCCTTTTTAGCCTCTTGAACAAGTCATTTTCTTCCTCATTTCTTTCAAAAACAAATGACCCAGAAAACTATGTGGTTCTGTTTCCTAAATCACCCAGACTAATCACTAAATACAACAAAATCCATTTCTCCCCAAAACCTAAACACACAAAACAGTTTACTCAAGTAAAAACAAACATCAAAATATCCCTTCCAAATACCTTTTTTCAGAGGAAATGATAGAGATGAGAGCTTTCTGTTTCAGAAAAGTTTAAACGTAAAGACCAAAGAGAAGGATAAGAGTTAAAGGAGTTCTCAAACAACAAACGGAAGCTTTAAAGGTTTTGAGAGGATGAAGCTTTTCTGGGAAATATGTGAATGCTTATGAAATTTTTGTAAAAGATGAAAGAAGAAGTGTTCACGGTATTTATAGGCGAAAAATGAGGTATTTTCTGATTATATATATATATATATATAATTTTATTTACTTATTTCATTATTATAATGATATCAAGAGGTGTGTTGGGGAAGTTTGAACGATTTTGAGAGATTTGGGATACTCGGTCACGCAAACGACGCAACCCCTTTTATGACATCATCACCTCGATCGCCTCAATGTAATGATGATAAACTTTTCATCTTCTTTTGTGGACGACAGCTATTTATCCAGAAACCCTTAAAATTCCCCAAACAATTTTCTGGTTTCTTTCTAACTTTTTCAACTCCGATAATTTTTACAAATGATGAATATGAAGATTGAGATAATTAGATTCATTCTCTCAATCTCGGGGGCCACTGAAAGGAAATAAAAATAATCCAAGTACAAGAATCACATACTCCATACTTCGATCAGCTTTCCTACACCCTATTCAAGAAACATTAAAGAAGCTCTGAACTCTGCACTCTGACATAATAATTCCAGGTTCAAAGAATGACGAAGTACTGTTAATCCACAATTTCCTAAAGGATTTTGAATGTCCTGAAGGAAATGGTTAAGCAGGATAACATATGTCGAATTCTTAAGTCAACTGAGATTAGTGTCCTCTAATGATGCGTGTGATACAACAATAATTCAAGAACTGGGCAAGAATCACCTCTGAATCAAAAATTGTCCTTGATCTAAACTCAACCAACCCTTGTTAAACTCCCTGAATCTCTTCACCCCAAATCAGCAAGGAAATGGTAACAAAGAGAAAATCAAAGAGAAAGAGAATTGAATTAACGCCACAAATTTACTTACTTGATAAGTTGAATCAATCTTTAAAGTAACACAAGCATAAGTCTGAAAAAAATTACAAATTTCGTTCTTTTTTCAACTGACTCAAAATAGCCCCATATTATTCCATTTATAGTCTAAAAGAAGGGAAGATGACCTAAATTCTGCAATGGACATGTTGGGCTGAGTCTTTTAGTAAAGCCCACTAAAAATAGAATTTAAACATGTTCCCAAACAAGGCCCTTCCTTTTAAAATGTTGGGCTTAAAACAAATAGCCCAAAATAAGGCTTTAACTTATTGAATTATGCTCATTTATTAGCCTTCAAGACTTGAGTGCTCTAATGTGCATAAGTATGTTGGCATCTCCTTAAACTCTTCTCCAAGCTTGACCAATGTGATTTCTTGAAGTTCTTGAGAAATCAAAGATTGAACATAATTCTAAAATTGTGCTTTAAGCTTGTTGGAGTGTGACCTTGTAATTGGACCCAATGGCATCTTCAAGTCTCCATCTCCATAGCTGCCTGGGTGAGTTGCATCATTCTCTCCCTCTTCAAAAGGATTCGTCCTCGAATCAAAACCTATGCTATCAAATGGAGATAGATCAGAAACATTAAAAGTTGCACCATACTCACCTGGCAAGTTCACTTTATAGGCATTATCATAGATGCGTTCAAGCACTTGAAATGGTCCATCGCCTCTAGGATCAAGTTTGGACTTCCTTTGCTTAGGAAATCTTTCCTTCCTAAAGTGTACCCAAACCCAATCTCCAGGTTTAAACTTCATCATTCTTCGCCCTTGATTAGCTCTTTGAGCATACCTTTTATTCTTTTCCTCAATATGCTGTCTAACTTTGTTATGTATAGACTTAACTAAATCTGCCATGTGCTGCCCATCCACATTAACGATCTCATTTAATGGTAAAGATAATAAATCCAATGGTGTTAGTAGATTAAAGCCATACACAATTTCAAATGGGGAGTAACCAATAGAAGAATGAATACTTCTATTATATGCAAACTCGATCAAAGGAAAACAATCTTCCCAAGTTTTTAAATTCTTTCCCACAACAGCTCGCAATAAGGATCCTAAAGTTCTATTAACCACTTCAGTTTGGCCATCAGTTTGAGGATGCAAGTAGTAGAAAACAACTATTTACTCCATAAAACACGCAAAAAATGACTTAAGAATTTAGAGTCCCTATCAGAAACAATTGTTCTGGGAATGCCATGCAACCTTACCACATCCCTAAAGAACAAATCAACGACTTGAGTGGCATCATCAGATTTATGACATGCAATAAAATGAGTCATTTTGCTAAGTCTATCAACTACAACAAAGATGTTATCACGTCCTTTCCTAGTCCTAGGCAGTCCCAACACAAAGTCCATAGATATATCAATCCAAGGACTATTAGGAACAGGTAGTGGAGTGTACAACCCATGAGGTTGCACCTTAGACTTGGCCTGCCTACATGCAACACAACTAGAACAAACTCTCTCAACATCCTTTTTCATGTTAGGTCAATAAAAATGCTCTTGCAAAATATCAAGTGTCTTAGCAATGCCAAAATCTCCCATTAATCCACCATTATGAGACTCCCTAACAAGCAATTCACGCATAGAACAAGAAGGAACACAAAGTTTATTATCTCTAAACAAATATCCATCGGTTCTATAAAACTTTTGAAAAGCAACTTGTTCACATGCAACAAAAACATTTGCGAAGTCAGAATCTGATTTGTACAAATCCTTAATATTTTCAAATCCAATTAACTTAGAACTTAGTGAGGAGATCAGAGCATACCTCCTAGATAGTGCATCTGCAATCACATTTTCCTTACCTTGCTTGTATTGCACAACATTTGGGAATGTCTCAATAAACTCTAGCTACTTAGCATGCCTTTGATTTAACTTACCTTGTCCTTTTAAATGCTTCAAGCTCTCATGATCAGTATGAATTACAAACTCTTTAAGCCATAAATAATGCTGCCAAGTTTGTAGAGCTCTCACCAATGCATACAACTCCTTATCAGTAAGAGATAGTATTATCATTTCCTGTGTGGGTCGACTTGGCGGACGTTAATGAGTCCGACAAACAGTTCCACTATTACCGTCGACCCACACAGGAAATGATAATACTATCTCTTACTGTCAATACCACTCATACTGTTCGGGCTCCCCTTTGGTTAATACCATAGTACAAATCGGGACTTCCCCTCCCTAAACAAGGGAGAAAAAAATCCATCTCCCATGTTTAGGGAGGGGAAGTCCCGATTTGTACTATGGTATTAACCAAAGGGGAACCCGAACAGTACGAGTGGTATTGACAATACGAGTGGTATTGACAGTAAGAGATAGTATTATCATTTCCTGTGTGGGTCAATACTTGATTTGTGCACCATTGAGTTTTCACTGAAATAGGCTATAGGACGCCTCCCTTGCAGCTAAACAGCTCCAATACCTATTCCAGAGGCATCACATTCAATTTCAAATGTAGAAGAAAAATCTGGAAAACTCAATATAGGTGCAGTGCAAAGCTTTTCTTTCAAAGTATTGAAATCTAGTTCTTGTGCATCATCCCATTTAAAACCTACCTCTTTCTTTACAATTTCAGTCAAAGGAGCAGCAATTGCACTAAAATCCTTCACGAACCTCCTATAAAAACTAGCTAGCCCATGAAAAGATCTTACTTGAGTAATACTTGTAGGTCTTGGCCATTCCTTGATTGCCTTGACTTTTTCTTGATCCATCTCAATTCCATTAGAAGAAATAACATAACCATGAAATATGACACAATCCATGCAAAATGTGCACTTTTTTAGTTTAGCATACAACTTTTCTGCCCTAAGTGCATCTAAGACAAGTCTAAGATGTTCAACATGTCTTCAATGCTTTTGCTAAAGATCACACACGTTGGGCTGAATCTGAATCACACGAGTTGCATCCGCCTGAATCTGATTTGTTTAAAAAAAACTCACAAATTTCGTTTTTCTTTTTCAACTGACTCAAAATAGCCCCATCTTATTCTATTTATAGTCTAAAAGAAGAGAAGATAACCTAAATTCTGCAATGGACATGTTGGGCTGAGTCTTTTAGTAAAGCCCACTAAAAATAGAATTTAAACATGTTGTCAAACAAGGCCCTTCCTTTTAAAACGTTAGGCTTAAAACAAACAGCCCAAAATAAGGCTTTAACTTATTGAATTATGCTCATTTATTAGCCTTCAAGACTTAAGTGCTCTAATGTGCATAAGTATTGATGTTGCTGGATGAGAGATTTTTTCAGATTATTTACATCAGAACTGTTCTTAGGGTTCTTGAATCTCCCAAAAAACCATATTTCTCATCTTAGAAGGGTTTTTATTTATCATTGTCTATGGGTCGTGGGTCTTCTATGTCATGAGTTTTTTTAGATATTTGATATTGTGACGACATAACGGAAAGATAGCATGATATGCTGTATGCGGGTTGTTCGGAATATTTTATGTTATGATGTTATACTGGATAATATCGTATGAGATATTATCATTGTGGGGTGTATTTGTACATATACCAAGTATGTTGGCATCTCCTTAAACTCTTCTCCAAGCTTAACCAATGTGAGTTCTTGAAATTCTTGAGAAATCAAAGATTGAACATAATTTTGAAATTGTGCTTTAAGCTTGTTGGAGTGTGACCTTATAATTGGACCCAATAGCATCTTCAAGTCTCCATCTCCATAGCTGCCTTGGTGAGTTGCATTAGCCTGTGTGTCAATTTATTAAGACACTCAACCGACAGGTGTCCATATGACTCATCAAATAGTGGTGAAAATATATTTATCCACTCAGATAAAACAGGTAAGTTTTTTGTTATGAGTACAAGGTAGAGAGAAAGAAAAAAGGATCTTCTCTCTCGTGACTTTTTCTCCAAACTCTTATTTTTCTTCTATTTTATATTTCCTAAAATATTGTTTTAATAAAACCATCGGAGGTCATTCTCGTAAATCCACCGTACTCAAATCATCAAATTACAAGTCTCAACCGGATTTTTCCGGATCACATAGATAAGTTAATCTGATCATTACATAATCGAGTAGTTAATTACCCCTTCAGAAAGGGACTTCGCCGGCCGGCGGGAAGGCTACGAAAGTAATTTGAATGAAAACTAAAATGGAGCATCATCGTGGGAGTAATAATATTAATACGAAGAAGAGATCCATATTTCCCGACTGTTCAACGACGTCGTTGTTTTCTCCCGAGGAATGGGAGAATCTAGGAAGTGAATTTCCCGATTGGACGAAAGATGTGGAAATTGAAGCCAGAAATCCTTTGCAGTCGGACTCGTATCAGGAAATTAGAGGATCATCCGATGAATTTTTCTCTGACCGGAAACGGAAATCCCAAGGGAATTTCAACAATGACGATGAAATGAACACGATCTACTTCGGTTGTACAGGATTGTTTTCCGATTGGGAATTGCGTAAGTTAGGATTAGAATTTCCGGATAATAACCCCGCGGACGACGGACGGCGGCTTCCAAAAGGATTGACGGCGGTGACAGAGAAACCACCCCAACTAAGAACAGGGGCAATAAATCTCGTAATTTCTTTACTTCAATCCAATCTTCAATCAATTAATTAATTAATTAATGTTAATACTAATTACTAGGGTTCTTTAATTAATTCCCAAAACCTTTATTATCAATTTAGTCCCTACTTTTTAGTTTTCGCATGATTTAGGTCCCTTTTTTCTTTTTAAATTATTTCCCATCATACATGAATAATTATTATTATTAAGGGATTAAATTGTTATTTTAATATATACATATATATATTATATATATTGTAGAATTGAGTATATCGAGGAAATTCCTACTTTTCAAATCGGCTTGGGATTACATTGATAGAAAGAATGGTAAATTAAATAATTAATTTAATTATAATATTTAAAATTTGTTGCAGGAGATGGAGAAGGGAAAAGAGCCTGAAGATAAGCAGAAAACGTACTATAGGCTTTTTGTTCCGAAACTCGCTTTCCAATTTCCTGCTTTGCCGTATTGTGGAAGCAATAACTAAAACTGATTCTCATGCAAATTGCGCACTGCTCCCTTCCTAACTATTTTCATTCATTATTAATTATTTTTTCTACTTTAAACTAACATTAATTTATAAAATATAATTATAGTGTAATTTATAGAAAATAAAGTTCTATGTTATTTTTCCTAACAGAAAAAAGTAAAGGGTTAATTAACTTGTTTTTTAAGTTACTTAACTTTATTAATTTTTTTGTATTTTAAAAAATTAATTATGTTCATATTTGACATTGTGTATGGGAGAAAAAGAAAAAGAAAGAATTTGCCACTATTTTCTTAAACATGCAAATCTTTAGTGGGTATATTTGCATTATTTTCATCTCCATGGTGAAAAAAAAAGTAAAAATATATATATATATTATATATATATATATATATTGTATTACTTATTTTCCATAACTTTTTCTTTTTTATTTGCTAAAATGAAATAAAAAAAGAAAGAAAAGACAAGTAATTAAATATTAGTATTACGTATTTTTCGTAACGTGTGATACCTCTCTCATGGAAATTACTATAATAATATATATATAGAATTTACAATAAATGAATTTGTTATCTCTCTGTGATTTTTCTTTTTCTATGACACAATTTTGTCTTTCTCTCTATCAAATAGCCATTAATGCATATATATATATATATATATATTATATGTATCGTATCACAACCACGCTAAGACTACATATTCTGAGTTTTCTTGACTTGTTTTCCTTTTTTTGGATATGATAGTTCCACAAAACATTTCTATATGAACTTTGCATAAATGAAAAAAATTCATGAGTAAAGAAAATAAATCCTTACTTCATCCCCTAATAAAACAAATCTTATTATATATATATATATATATATATATATATATATATATATATTACACCATTTAAAGTCATTATTATGAATTAATTGGAATTCAATTTGAGAATATTAAACTAATATTATGAAAATACATTTTTTTTATTAAACATTAAATTCACAATTTCGCATAATATAAAAATAATATATTACTTAATGATATTATCAGCTTTTTAAAATGATTTCACGAGTTTAAAACGAATCACAGTGTACACATTTCACAACAACATGAGACTTAATATCACACTATATATTTATTAAAAAATATTAAATTATTTTATTTTATTTTCCTTATAAATTATAGTGTAGCTAAGTCCAATTTATACAACTCAGTGGTTAGATCATCAGAATATGGATGTCTATAAAATTATGAGAGAAAAACTAGAATTGTGAAGACAAGAAAAATACCTCATTCAACTTTGCTTTCCTTCTTCGCTTTATTTCTTCCTTCTTTTTTATCTCTCTCACACACATAATATAATACATACATACATATACATACATACATATATATATATATATATTATATATATATATATAGAGAGAGAGAGAGAGAGATCAATTTTGCAATTGCTCAAAACTAAGAGATGAATTTCATATTTTTCTTCGCTACAATTATCAGTTTTAGTGTGGCAAAAGCCAATGAAATTGAAACGGCGAATTCAACATTTTATCAAAACTATTATCCTTATTGGGGCATTAATCATTTCAACCTCGTTAAAATTGGATCCGAAGAGGAAGTCCAGCTTCAAATTGATCAATACTCAGGTTTGCCAACTTAATTTTGTATATACTATATATATATATATATAATGTTTTCATGCATGCATGTTATATATATATAATATATATTATAGGGTCTGGGTTTAAGTCGCGGTGGAACTATGAATCTGGACTTTTTCACATGAAGATGAAAATACCAGCACAAAAAACCGGAGGGATTATTCCAAATTTCTACGTAATGAATTAATACTTTTCTTTTGCACCTTAATTAATTATAATAAAAGAGATTCTGGTTATTGATATTAACAATATATATATATGTATATGTATATGTATGACAGCTGATATCGACGACTAACAGAACTCGAGATGAGCTTGATTTTGAGTTTATGGGCACAAAAGGTTTACTGCAAACAAATATATTCATAGAAGGTTTAGGAGGAAGAGAGCAACGTTTTCAGCTTCCTTTTGATCCTTCCATGGATTTTCATACTTACAGTATTCTTTGGAACAGACATCAAATTGTGTATGTAACTAACTATATATATATATTATATATTCCCTCCCACCGTTCCTTTTTCTATTTACCTTGTCACGTTTTTTTTTAAAAAAAAAATTAAATTAAATCAAACATTAAAATATCTTTGATTTTTAATTAATTTAAATTTAGTTATCAGTTGTAACATCTATGGTTAATTAATAAGTAATAAATGATTCAGTTACACTAAGCTAATTAATTAATTACGCGATGTTTCTTTCTCTACGATAAACGTACGTCACCGTTTTGTATTTATGGGGCTTTGTCCGGTCGGTCGGTCGGTCGGTCGGTCGCAGGTTCTTTGTGGACGATATTCCGATCAGAGTTTACAGGAACAATACGGGACGAGGAGTGAAATATCCGACGAAGCCAATGCGTATGGAAGGAACGCTATGGAATTCATCTTGGGCAGGTCAAGTTGATTGGAAATTAGGGCCGTTTTTGGTTATGTATCGTGATTTCGACAACATCACCGCCTGTAGCAGTGGTCCTTCCGAGCTATTATCTTCCGCCACCGCCGCCGACGTCAACGGCCGCGAAGATTGTTTCTCTTCAAAATATTTTTGGAACGACGGGCGTCACTCTGAGCTGAGCAGTGAGCAGAAGAAAAAGCTGAAGATTACTAGAAAATCATGGCTGGTGTCTGATTATTGTAAGTCCAAAAAGACTAGGCATCTGTATCCTGAATGCTCTATTAATCAATACGAATAGAGGAGCTTCCTGTAATATTAATTTGTCTTTCATGAATAAATAAATATAAAGCAAACTATTGCTCTCCTTCTTTGCCTTGGTAATTAAAATATATACATACATACATATATATATATATATATATATATATATATAATGGAAGGTTTCTGCATGATTAGACCCATCATTGAGAAAAGCATGCAACCGTGAGTGTCAACTAAAAGGGCTAATCAGTGGTAACATGCTATATTGATCACTTCTTAATGAAAATGGGGTTTTGGGGCAATAATAAAAGTTAGAGATACAGATGAACAAATCTTGGGAACCAAAAATGGGTGATTTTACAAAACTAAAACCTTTTTCTATCCTTGTATATATATATCAATACAGCACGTGTAGAAAGGCATGTATCTCATCAACTGAGATAATAATGCCAAGCAACAGCTAAACCAGCTACCAATATGACTTTCATCATTAGTTTGTAATTCACCTGAGATGCTGAATGAGAGGATGTTTTGGGGGGTTCTAATGGTTTTCCTCTGAACTTGGCTGATAATTTTGATAGCAGTACCGTCAATGGACCATTTCTTTTGGAGACTGCAAAAGAAAAATAGGGATGACAATGAGAAAACATAACAGTTTGCAATTTTGATCAACTAAACTATGAAGAAAGGGTTAACCTACAAATCTGAGATGAACAACATAATTGTTACAAATAAAAGAATTTGCTCGTGTTTAACAAAAAGGAAAAACTTATCTAAAAGTGATAAACAAAGATATGTTTTTCGTTACCTCTACTTTTCAGAAGTCTTTCCTCCGCGCTTACACGCCTTCTTAATGCATTGAGGAGTGATCCAAAATATAGGGCAAAGACAGTGCATGTGATTGTGATAACATTGTAAGGCATGCTAAAATCTGGGGTTGTTAAAGGCACCAGTAGTACTTCCGTGTAAGAAAGAACGGCACTTCTTTCCTGCTCATTGATCCAGATGGTAAGAATCACTGGTTTAGTGGGAAATGAATAAAAAATATTGATCATATATAACGAAAGGATACATTACCTGTAACTTAGATATTAGGGGAGGCCTGTTTAGAGAATAATTCTCATTTATGTGGGCATGTGTTTCAAAATCTGCAAAGACTACTATGGCAGATGGTATGTCAAATCCCTGGTTAGCATCCGGAGGATACTCATCAATGTGCAGAAACCCCTGCCAAAGAATACAGAACACTAGTAAGGAGAGGAAACACTTTGAGAGCTGTAAATGGCCCCAAAAATAGTGAATAGCTTTATCTTTTACATGGAAGCACAAATGCATGAAGTAAGGACCTTAAGATAGTCTACATGATGGATTTTAAACAGGCAAACCAACATGATTCCTCAGTTATTCTCTCGCTCCTCTTAATACAGTCTTCATTTATAACAACAAATATCACCAAATCTAGCACAATTTATTAACTTCAAGGGAGAAATAATTTTAAAAAGATTGTAAATAACAAATTTACCTTATCAAAATCTATGGTCAATCCAGCTGACCTCACACCACATGGTAATCTCAGACTCAATTCCATTACTCCAGGAGAGACCTTATCTTCAGAAGGTGTGATATGGATTTTCTCTATATTATCTAGTAAAGATTTGGGTTCTTCATCTATGAACACTTTTAGCGAGTGGTAGTATACCTTCACATACCATGGCACTACCTGAAATATATCAACTCTCATCCAACACCCATCTTCACTCTTACCAGGATTATGCTCATGATCACCCCTTCCAGTCAAGGACATTGCTATGGAGCCCCTCTCATTCCCACTTCCCATTAAGTACCTGCTAACGCTTAATGGGGCCTGACGACAGGACCATATCAGAGGAAGCTTCCACCTAATCCCCAAATCAAAGGGTTCCAAGTCACTGTAGTTCTCAACAGAAAATTCATACAGAGTAAACAAACTCTCTGTGTGCAAGCTACCTGTTTCTTTAATTATCCTGTCAGGGTTAATAGACATTTCCAGAGCTGGACCATTCCACACCTGAGTATCACAGTGAGATTCTTCATCTCCTTTCTGAAATTTCATCAGTTCAGATATCATATTCTGCTCAAATTGAACGTACACGTTGCTAGACCGTGAAAGAACACATTTCCCTGTGACTGTCCTGCCAAATAATGAGCTAAGAGACCAATCTGGTTGCATTATTGATCCATTTGAAAACATCGGGCCAGTTGCCATAGTATTTGGTTGAAGAACAATTGTAAGGGTCTGGTCAAGCACTATTCCAGAACTTGAACCAGCAGAATCAAATTCAGTTGATATCAAATGCAGCCGTTGAGAATGATAATATCCTTTGTAGATAGAAGGTCGATTCATCAATCCTGCAATACCAGCCTTGTCTCTGCAAGGAAGCAACTTCAACCAAGGAGTGAGGTTCTCTGTGCAGACAGCTTCACGAGGTAATGTGCCATACCTCAATTTGCCATCAGATGACTTGAGGCTCCACCTAGGAGCAGAATAAGCAGTTGAATGCTCGAGAAAATTGATTGAAGCACAAAAAAGACCAGAAAGTGCATGGGTTAAATTTTTCCATGAAGCATCAACCTCATGTTGGGGAACATCAAAGACAGCCCATAATTCGACTCCAGGAGGCTTTACATTGCAGCTTGCTATAGGGTCATATCCACCCCAATGGTCATAGTTCCAGCGACCTTGTGTGAAAGATAATTCCATTTCACGTATATGAAATTTATGTACCTGCATCATTGGGGGATTACTATTTTCATACAATAGATAACAAACTACTGGAAAAATGAAAAGGCAATGGTCTCTAGAGACATGCTGTTTAATGTGCATCTTTCCGTTTCAGAACAATGAATTTAAAAATAGTGCAACCAAAATGCAAAATGTGTATTGTAATACTATTAAAACTTAGTAAGGTTAAATTAGATGTATTTGCTATTGACTTACTAGCCTACTCAAAAGAAATATAAGATTAGGATGGTGTAAAATTGTAAATTCATCTGGAACTACATCCAGTTTAATTTCCCTAAACTGGCCATTCCAAATTTGAAGTTTGAAATTTTAACCCAAAATGCTCACGGGTTCAAATTGTCTACACGTACCCGTTATTATAACAAGTTTGAACTTCAATAAAACCAAAAGCCCCAGAACTTTTAGCAGTAATCTCAATGGCAAAACATGCCAAAAGGTTATATAAAGAAGATAAATATGCACAATAATTATAAAAAATATGTAACCTTTTACCAGTTGATAAATGGATTTAGGGAAGAGATGGTGATGGCGGCCATATAAGTGTGTAGGAGGCACTTTGCTTTGAAAGTGAAAATGGGCGAGCACTTTCCGATCAGGCAATGGCCTCAAAAGCAATGCTTCTGTGAACTCTTCATCTATTTCTACTTCTGCTTCTTCTCTAACTAAAGATTCAGAGGTGAAGAACAGTAAAAACAATAAGAAAATTTCCCTTACAAACAACATCTGAGTTGCCTTTCAAGTGGGTATTCACTAATTACTTCCCTGCAAACACTGAACAACAAAGAGGCCAAGTTGAATAATTTACTAGTGGCTTCATCACAAATTAACATTCAAAATAGGGTAAAACGTGTAGTTAACTGATAATTAAAACTTTCTCAACCAATAATAACAAGAAATTTCATCACGTTTTCCTTTCTCCTTCCCAACGATCAGTGAGTTCATCTCATTGCCAACATTTGTGCCTATTTCTACAGTACAAGCCAGTGTTATTAAGATGAGTGTTTAGTGACTTTGGGTGAAGAACAAAGGCTACATTGTATTAAGGAGATAAAGAATATATCTACTACATATATGTTCAAACTACCCATCTAAAATTTTCCATTTCTTCTTCAAAACTTATATTGTTAATACCCTGTATTTCCCTCTACATTCAAGCAACATTAAAGGACAAATTATTAAATTAAAAGTCAAATAATTTCTTAACAGATCAATCAGCTAAAAACAATATAGCACTAAAGCAAAAATCAAAAGAGGAAAAGAAAAAAAAAAAAGAGCAACAACGAAGGCCAATCTTACAGGAGTGTGCGAGGACTTTGGCATCAGGCTACGGTCGCCGGCCGTATAGTAGGGAAGCTGAGCTCAATTCCTGCTGCTTCACCGCCGGATTTGTGGAAAGTGACTGTTTCCGCTGACGAATAGCTAGCAAAAGGTGAAGACTGATACTAATGGAGTAATTCCTAGAAAAAGTGGAATGGGAAAGTAGGCTTTCGATTGCTTTGTGTGGGAGTCGGAACTGATTTGTTAACCGGGCGGACGGATTTTGGTTTCGTTCTCAGAGATTTGTGTAGGCGTTCTAGTTGAATTTCTTGAAGTAGAAAAACAATTTTTTATTTCTTATTTTTTCTTAGAGCAGAAAAACAAATTAATAATTTTATTTCTTTGAAAAAAATAATAAATTTTGTTATTGCTCAAAATCATTTGATTTGTCAGTAGTTTAATTCGAAAAAATATTTTTTAAAAAAATAATTATTTAATTTATTACTCTAATTACTCCAAGGCACAAATACTTATTCAATAGTTTAGATTCAAAATTCATCAAATAAATATATTTAATTATGACAACAATTAAAATATTATTTAAGACTTTATTATTAAAGCAAAATTAAAAATTTCTCAATCAAACTTAAAATCAGAAAACTAAAATTGCAAGAAATTAACTACTTCTGATTATTTTTCCAGGGGAAAAAATAGGATTAAATGATAGTAAAAGGTACTATAATTTTATTTTTTAAAAAAAAAACTACAAACTCAATAATTAAATTTATACCTTAATTATTGCAATAAATAAATAAATAAATAGTTAAAAAAATTTATAAAAAATCTGTAAGTTTAACTTAATTACTATATATATATATATATATATATATATACAAATTTAACCACAAATAGTACTGAATGCTCCTAAATAATCAATTCTCAACAGTAATTCTAAAAACTACTTTCTTAGCTCAAAATATCTTTAATAACTGCCATAATGGGAAAGAGCTTGAACTTCCCTCCATCCCTCCATACCTCCATACCTTCTCATTGATGATATCCAAACCAAGAAAACAGTACCCAGCAGCTTAAATTTTAGTCTTTACAGTCTTACCCTCTTTCGAAGAGCAGTAATAAAATCTTCTTCTCCTAGTCGTTTCATGTTCCCTTTCTGGTTTCTGCAACCATATTTATTGTTCAAAATGGTTTTTTTGAAGATCATCATCATATTTCCTTTCTTCCGGACCTGAACGAAAATTTTGTTTCAAGAATGTTGTAATATTTGCAATCCCAGGAAGAAGAAAAATCTTCAGTACAGTTAAACCACAAATTTGTGTCTTCAAAATTGAGTCATACCTGGAATCGTTGAGTTTCTTCTTTCTCTCTTCAATGGAATAGCATCTTCAAATACTGATTTCCTCTTCATCATATAACGGTTGTATGCATTTATTTGGTCTTTTCCTGCTGTTTTATGCAGCAATGGAGATTAAAAAATAAAAAATAAAGTAAATGATTTATGCTTATATACTTCCAATGCATTCAAATAATAATAATAAAAAAATTTTACCAGAATTGCTGTCTTTAAGTCTTTTGTGGCTGACATTGGCTAAATGTAGCTCTTTACTGGAAGAACTTGTTTCACCAGCTTGATCTCTGATCAGAACTCCATTTCCTGGACCAGATGATGGATCATGTGGCCCTGAAAAAAAATATGAAAAAGAGAATTCATTTTATACAGTTTGATTATGCAGGAAATCATTGTAATGAACTATAAAGTAGATAGAACAATAAAGGAAAAGGAAAACTAGTTAGAATTATTTTACAATTCATTTATCTTTTCTCGCAGGCTTATTCACAAACACATAAACTACGAAACAGAGTAACAAACAGGAACAGACGAAATTAATGGTAAAAGAGAGATTACTTTTAGAACCAAGTTTGGAAAGCTTGCCGTCGATAGTTAGGGCATCAGAATCGCTACTACCGATAGATAAACCACGAGCGGAGAAGAACGAGAACAGAGACTTCCAGGTAACAGAGGAGGCTACAAAATCAACTCCTCTAGCCATGAAGTGGCCATTGATCTTCACCGTAGCTGGATCGAGACCGAAAGCCCTAGAAATATAACCGATATCCAACTTTTGTTCTTCCCATGCCACCATTTGAACTAATTTCGCCATTGATGGACAGTATAGCTTTATCAGTTTCTTCTTCTTATCTTCTTCAACAAACACCATCTTTCTTCAGAATCTGCAAACCTCAGAGCAAAACTTTCTTCAAAGTCCAATTTGTGAGACTTTCGTTTAATACTACAAGTATACTTGTCTGGAATGGAATCAAGCATGAATGATCGTATAGTTCTTACTGCTTCCTTCTTGCTTTAGCAACTTCTAACGGTTTCTGGAAGTGTCCTGTAATATAAAATATTATATATAAATTTAATTTCATTTGGTTAAAAAAAAAGAAAAAAAGACACTTAATTTCAAAAAAAATAAATATTAAACATTTATTTTAAACATTTTAAAAATAAATTAAAAATAAATTTTATTTGGAGACAAAACTGTATTAAGGACCTTTTATATATGAATTTGAAAATTTAGTGTACAAAATTTAATTACTGGTTAATTTAGGACTAAAATGAAATATTTTGAAATAGTCGAAGGACTTTTCATCAAGTTTTCTCTTTCCCGGTTGTTCTTGATCTCTCTATTCTTTTTTTCTTCGCCCGTCGGAAAGATTCAGGAGGAGGGAAAGAACCAAAATATCCTTAACTTGTAATGGCGGCCTTCTGGTTATGCATCTCTGGCCCTTGCCGGAACCACGTAGAAGTTGAAGAAACTCATCAACATTTAATCTTCGATTTCCCATTGCAATCAAATCTCAAAAAGTGCTTGAAGGGCAAGGCATTTTTCTGTCTAAGTTTTATCAAGGGATACTTTGATTTTGTTATTGTTCTGCTTTTTAATTTGGTTCTCTGAGTCGGAAAATGGCCGTTCCGGAAGTGAACAAAAATTTTCTTAGCGAACTTGAAGCAATGGGATTCTCCGAGGTTCGAGCCACCAAGGCACTTCACGGTTCTGGTAAATAAGTCTGAAATGAGGATTTGTTTATAGGTTTTAACAGCATGTGCTTACTTGATAGGAGAACAAAAATTTCAAGGATTTTGTAAATTGAGCAGTATTTGAGAAACAAATATGAAAAAGAAATCATTCTTTTGAGTTCTAAACTTTTATCAACGACGTCCATTCTACTGAATCCTAAACCTGTGTTTAGGTAATTCAAGTATTGAGGCAGCAATTGATTGGATAATTGATCACGAGAATGATCCAGAAATTGACGAGATGCCTTTGGTATGTTTTTCATTTTCAATTTGTTGATCACCTGCACTCTCTTTTAATTTGCCCTCACAAGGCAATTAGTTGAACGATATGACCTTGCATTGCATAATATCGGCACTAGCAGTCGTTTCCTATGGTGCAATAAGCTCACCAGGCCAACTTGGGGTATGAACTTAGGTTGGAGTCACCTGTCAACCATGTTGCCAAACTTAAACAGCTCCATTGACACTTATTATTTTACCACAATTGTTCATTTTTTTTTATTTTTTTTTTTGTTTTGTATTGTTTAGTTATGAGGTAGATTTTTCCTTTTACTAATCCAAATCTTTTTTTAGAGATGCTTGTCTGACCTTCCATTTGGTAATTTCTGAAACTTAATGGTGTGTGAACAATCATGTCGATATTTCTTGCAATAGAAATTTAAATGGGAAAAGTATAGTAGATATGTAGAATAGCTCAAAGATCAATCAACATTGTTCTTCTTTCAAGCAATGCATAAACCTACATGAAAAAACTGGAATCAATTAACACGTGTGATTTCTTATAATATGAAGGCTCTATTTTCTGATAAAAGAATGGTGTAAGTCTCAGAGCTTGACTATCTTCTACTCTCTTGTTGTGAATAGATATGTTTGTTGTGGAATTCGGAGTTCTTGTATATGTGGAAGGTCTACTCTTGCTTTATTTCATAGCATTTGAGCAGAAATGTTATGGTTTCTCAAAATTCTGCGATTTAGAGTTCCCTGTCCACATAATGCATTTATTTCTTCCCTATGCCAACTTGGTTTATTAGTTGGACAAACTCATTAAGACAAATCCTCTCAGGTTCCTCTTGATATCAATATTGAAGCTCCAGATCCTTCAGAAATCTCTGACCAAGTGAAGATAAAAGCTCAGCAACTAAGGTTTTGGTTTTACACTTGGTTCCCAGACACTGATTCCAAAATATGGAACTCTCTTTGAGTTTCTATTTTATGTTTCACACTCTTATTCCTCTTTAATAGGTTATCAGGTTATTCCTTAGTGGATATTATTCATATTCCCTTGGTGCATGTAAATTTCAGGGAGCAAGCTCGTAAAAAGAAAGAAGAGGAAGAAAAGGAGCTGGAAAGAAACAGGGAAAAGGTTGTTGAAATAAGCTGATTGGTCCTTTAGTCCTGTATAAATTGTTCCGTAATTTGATTTGCATCATCTGATTTATCAACATTGAATTTGTGGGGACTTTAAGAACACAATAAGAAAATTCTCTCTTTTAGAGCTTTTGTTTGTTAGGCTGGATTTGTACCCATGTTTTTGTGACTGCTGAAGGTTCTCCTTGATAACTCAGTCTTGTAGAATTGTTGGAATTACTCCTTATGGAACAACAGTACATCAATTTATTTTTACTTCATTAGAATATTGTTAACCCCTACTATTCAATAATGTTAGCAGTCTCTGGCTGCACTTCTTATATTTCCCCCTTTCTTTTGAATTCAAGGATTTCATGGGCTACTTTATACATTTTTTTTTAAAAAAATTCCTTTTATATTTTCTATTATTTGATACTTCTCTTGAAACTTGCAAGACTTACCTTTCTTCCTTAATAGATTTGAACTGTTACTATTTGCCAATTTACTTAGAAATTAATTAATTTCCCATTTGGTTTATTTGTAGGAAAGAATTAGATCGGGTAAAATTCTGCAGGAAACTAGACGAAGAGCTGAAGAAAATGAAAGAAAAAGGTCTGCACTCTATTTATGGCTTAGTTATATTACACAGTTGATGTTTCATTTTAGCTTTCTCTTTTCTTATGCTTATAAAAAATTCGAGAACCTTGACAAAACCACAGGTACATAGCCCAAAGAAAAGCAGAGAAAGAGGAAGCAAGAAGGGCTCGGGAAAGAATTCGTCAAAAACTGGAACAAGATAAGGTAGAGCCAAATAATTTCCAGTTACATATTGTCTGTTATCAGGCATGTACTATTTCAAACTACCAAAGTAAAAGTTTCTCATATTACCTATACCCTACTGATCCAATTTTTTTCAGTTTATCTCAGAATATCCTTGTAGAGATTAACTTCCAAACTATGACGTTCTTCGAATTAGTAGAATCATATTCCAATGCTTTTCTTCTTTTTCCCCTTACTGATATTCATAGGCTGAACGGAGGAGGGTACTTGGAATTCGTATGGAAGAGAAAACTACTACATTTTCTTTGCCCGAAAGGAAGGTACTAATGTTCTCAATAATCTGTTAGTTTTTGCTATTTTTGACATTTTTGTATTGTTAGCCAGTAATATATTGTCTCCTCCATTTCAAATGTAGAACAACACAGTGCCAGTTGAATCTGCTACCTTATCTCACAAGTCTTCTACAGAGCAACAATTGCTGAGGGAATGTTTGATCTCACTCAAATGTCGAAACTTGGTAGCTGACTTTCTCTATAGGAGTTATTGATTGTAAAACAATTAGCGGTCTTTCTTCTGAATGTTTTGTGCCATAGGGAGAAGTCATATCCAAACTTAACTTTATTTTGTTTATATTAACCTGTAGGATTTAATTCCATTTTTCAGGGGAATGATGCCCAAATGAAAAGGGCTTTCCATACTCTCTTAATTTATGTCAGAAATGTTATGAATTATCCTGATGAGGGAAAATTTAGGAAGATTCGCCTCAGCAATCCAGCATTTCAGGTATATTGCCTCTTGTAAGTTGTACCTTAGAGACTTATTTTATTTTATTTTTTCTGGAAACAGACTTTGTGTGAATGATTATTTTGTCATAATTAAGCTTTGAACAGTTACTCTTGAGATGGAGGGGGAAGGAGGAAATTTCTAATTTTACTTCTTTCTTTATTCTTTTCGATTTTCCTGTATATCCTGATGGGTTTATTTGTTTTGAGCTATTGCTTGCATTACATGGACAACCCTCTATCAGACATTATCTTCGCTGAAGATCTTGCTTGGCAGAGACCAATTTATGCCTCACTTAATTAATAGCAAAATGGGTTGAGTTCAATTTGGAAGAGAAATTGGCCCAGAGCTTTCTGAGTTTAATGAACTATTTGCGTGTGTATATACCTGTAGGAGTGTCTACCATACATCATAAGGATATCTTATCTCTTAATGTATGATTATAATGTTGTATCGAACTTTCAGGTTCAGACTCCAATGAGAGTTAAAGCAGCATTGAGTTCTGGTTAAAATGATCTAAGTCATGGGCTATAGGTTCTATAATCTCCTTTCTTTTAATTATTGGAGTCAGTTGTGTCTTTGTTTTGTTTATATAATTACAATATTATGAATGGGCAATTAATTGCCACATAGTCTGTACATCTGTCCACTGTGAATCAGCCATATGCGTATGTACTATCCTTTATTGTCCACTGTCATTTCTCAGTTCTTGCCTTCTGGGGATAGTCCTATTTTGAGATAAATGCCAATAAAGTTCCTGGGATTGAATGAACATCTATTTGGATTCTGCATGCCAGTATCATCAAATAGTGTAACATAAACTTTTCTTTATTTATTTCTCTTGTGTCTTATGCGACATCTTTTTAAAATAACAGAACAGAGTTGGAAGTTTTAGTGAAAGCATCAAGTTTCTTGAGCTCTGTGGGTTTGAGAGAGTTGGAGGACGAGATTTCTTGTACCTACCAAGGGATAAGGTTGACACGGCCTTGTTAAAAGAAGCTTGCACTATACTTCACTCTGCTATTACAAATCCCTTCTTTGGACTTCTGTCAAGGTATAACTTGATTTATGGAAATTTAACAATTTGATTTCTGGATCAGAGATTTTAGCTCGTAGATGCATGGCACTAATAGCATCAGTAGATATAGCAAGTACCAAACCAGAATTTTAAAATTTCTTTTCTGCTATTGAGGACTACAATTGCATTGTGAAATTCAATATCATTTTACTAGCTTAAAGGATGAAAGAGGCCTACTGAAACCTTTTATATCGTCTCTTTAACACAATGTTGTTTTCTTTCGTTGCATGCTTGAGCAGGTATGAATTCTGAGGTGTGAGTGACCATCTTCCAGTCAGCATGAGAGGCAAGGATTCATATCAGCAACAGGTTATTGCGATATCAATATGTAGAAAAACTTATAGGTATGTAACAGAAATTGGTGGATCAAAAGCAGGGGTGGAGAGATAGAGATAGAGATTATCTGAAAATAAATTTGTAATTTAGTTTCTGAATACCTTCGGTTTCCGTAAGGCAGATAACCATTAATATCATAGTATGGTAGATTGCATGAAATATATGATCCTAAAATGGATTATGTGTGTATATATGTATTTATTTATGTATGTATGTATGTATAAAAGGGGAAACTTTTCTTTATTTGATTTGAATTATGGTTTTCTAACTGTTTGAAATATATTGTTTGAAATGTGAAATATTGTTCCCATTCAATGTCTGGAGTTTATCTAAACTTAACCCTTTTTTTTTTTACCTATGAAATGAACATCATCTTAAAAATAAATAAGTTTTGAAAATTAAATTATAGAATAGTTAATTATGAATGGATATCTTTTCCTTTTTCTTTTTAGGGAAGAAAATGATGTATTTAGATGGTTATTTAAAATTTAACAAAATTTTTTTTAAAAGGATATATAGATGTATATATATTTTTGATCAAATATATATAATTAAATAAGGAACATGTATATAATATTCTATTTAAAAGGAATTATTTAATATACTTATAATTTTATTATTCAAGTTTGATAGAAACATGATTTAAAAAAAATTGATAGAAACATTTAAAAATTATTTTTAATGTAGAAATTTAAATATTAAAAATAAATTAATACAATTTTTTTTTAAAAAAAATTAAATAAGTAAAATAAAATAATCAAAAAAAATTTAAAGAAAAAATAGTAGCTGAACAAATGGGGCTCAATCTCCTCAGGTTATATCCACTCTAAAAAAAATTGAAGAAGAAAAAAGTAATTATTATTTATTTAAAGAATAATTGGTGAATTTGATCTCAAACAAATTTATCTTTGGTAAGCTGAATCCCAAAATATTTTTTTTAATTTTTAATGTCCCAAATTTTTTTTGTAAAGAATAATAACGTCATTTTTTACGGATTCTGTCAAAATTTCTAAAATTTTAACGATTGTTTGTCTTTAGTTAATTAAAGATAAGGATAAAAAAGTTATTACATGTGAAAATAAAGAAAGAAAATAATAATAATAATAAAATATTTAAACGTAGAGATAAAAATATCTTCATATTTTTTTAATTTTTATTTTGAAAATGTCTTCATATTTAAAATTTTTAAAATAAAAAATTTATCAAAATAGTGAGAATATCAAAAGTCGTTGTCGATCTTCTTCTTCTCTCTGACACAAGATTTTTATCTTTTTCTAACATTTTTGAAGAAAGGAAAAAGAAAAAAAAAAGTAATTAAAGAAGAGGTCTTTATAGAAGGAAAAAAGAAAAACGAGAAAAAGAGATTTATGAAATTCAAATTTTAACCAATGGAAAGAAATAAAGTTACTTTATTTCAAGAGAAAGAAGATAGTGGTGATATTGAAATACTCAGTGAATCTTCAATCATTAAAACTCATTTGACAAATCAAAATTGTTCTAGACGACAATAAACGAATTCAAGTGGGAGCAAAAATGGAATGTTAAATTTAAAGACATTTGAATCGATGTTTGAGTAAGTATTCGCATTTCTTATCATAAATATATTTGGGTAAGTATTTAAAGATCCATGAGTAAGAAGAGAATGAATCAGAATTTAAACTCAGATTCATATTAGAATTTCTCTTCTTTTCGTTTTTCTTTCTCTTTCTACAAAGACGCTCTTATTATTCTCTATTTTTTCTTTTTTCTTTCTTCAAAAATGTCAAAAACAGATAAAAATTTTGTAGGAAAGAAGAAGATTGACTAAAGATTTTGATATCCTTTGATAGATTTTTTATTTTTAAAATTTTGAATGTGAGAACATTTTTATTCTTGTTTAAATATTTATTTATTTATTTTTACATGTAATGATTTTTTATCATTGTCTTTAATTAATTAAAGACAAACAACCGTTAAAATTTTAAAAATTTTGACAGAATCAGTCAAGAAGGACCTTATTATTCTCTAAAAAAAAAAATTTGGGACCTTAAAAGTTAAAAAATATATTTTGGGACTCAACTTACCAAAACTAAATTTGTTTAGAATCAAACTCACCAATTATTCTTTATTTAAATGAACTGTATTGTCGGATCCGCCATGGTGTCTTAAAAGTTTAAAGGAAGTTAACAATCCGCCCCGTGATCCGAAGTCGAAAACCCGAGTTTCGACGAGATTATTATTGAGATTTTTAGATCGGAATAATAATCTTTTTCTCTCTCCTGTCCTTGCGCCTGGATTCTTACGCTGTAACAATTCTTTTTTCCTTTCTGTTTCGTAAATTAGTCTTGAATCTCCTCTCCGAACGTAATTTAGATTTCTCACATTATTTGTGCTTTGGAGAGAATTAGTGGAATAGTTTTTACCTATCATATTTAGGGTTAGGGTTTTTGATTTTGGTATTAGGAAAAACACGAGACGGGAGCTGTTTCAATCGTGTGCGATAATATGTATGCTGATCGTTTGGAGGCTACTACGAAGAGGTCAATAAAGGAACGACTCAACGGCAACATCTTAGGCGATTCTGTTCGCCGGAGACAAGTTTCTGGCAAGAGGTACATCAAAATATCTGTGTACTCTTTTTACATTTTAAAATATACGCAGGATTGATCTTGTTTTCTCTTGGGAATTTTGTCTATTGTTTTGTTATGTATATTTGTTTATTCAGATTAGTGTTTGTTAGATTAAAAGTAGGACAGGAAGAAACAACAAGAACAACTAGCTTCAATCCGTGTATCAGATGCCAATTTTCTAAAGGCAATATTTGTTTTATATAATTTTCCTTTAAGATACAAGGAAGATAACAACTAAGTGTGTTTGATATGAGAGACTATTTATCAATTTGAAAATGGCTCTGATACTTTTATGATCTTTTAATATGTATCCTTTCAAGTAATATGATAATACGTATCATTTCAGAATGAAACTCTAATCAAACTCTTATCTTCTGTATTTTTGTTCTTTGAACAAATAGAAACTATTATCAGAATTGTTAAAACATGAATTATTATAATATTTTAAAAATGTTCCAACAATCTCCACCATTTTCAAAATAAACTGTATACTAATTGCGTAAATTGTATGGTATTTTGCGATTTGAACCTTTACTTAGTAAAAGATCAATACAATATATCTAAACAAAATGGTAGTATAAAATTTGAACCAATTGTCTTTATTGATAAACTGTAGATACAATCACATATAAACTTAATATATCAAAACACTATTTTGATTGAATAACACATTTATAGTCTTGTGTTTGTATCATTCATAAGTGTATAGAATGAAGCCTTTGAATTCTTTGAAGGGACTAACTTCACACACTCAGGTGAATCTATATTAAGAACCTTGCATTTATGGTACTTTGGCAATTTTTCTTGTCTTATCTTCTTTTGACGAGTTGTCCTATAGATTCATTAAGAATTTAAATTCACCCTCCTTTCAATATAGATACCAAGCATTAATAAACCTTGGGATGAAATAAATAAACATTCTAATGCTTACAATTACTCTAGTGACATACGTTACTCTTTGAACTTGAGACTTGGCGTAATACCAGCATCAAGAAGAGGTTCTGTCATGGGTAATTTGTTGAAGTAGGTTTTAAACCATCCCTTTAAACATTTTATTTACAACCTCTCTTATTAAGACTTTTGTAAATATATCAATTAGATTATTACTTATTGCATATAATTTATATTTATAATAGAGAATAAATCTCTAACGTAACTATGACAAAATTTAGATTTAAGTTTCATTGGTAATTTGTTGCTTTACAAATACTATATACTATTCTGTCTTTTATTTCATTAGAACTTCAAGGTTTCGTTTAATTTATATATTTTAAATGAGTTTTATCCTGCAATAGATTGTAAAATCTCTCCTTATATCCATCTGGATATTTAAACTTACAAATTTCAATGTAAGTTTTCTTTATGAACAACTTTTCCATCAAACTTTTTGATCAAACAGAAAGTTGAGAATTCCCATGAATATCAAACCTTCTTCTATCCAGAATGATAGGAATATGACTATTTTCTTTCAATTTGCATAAGTGTCATGCAATATTTATAGACTTGTTCTTATTTTTGCAAATATTGTCTTTAGATTGTTAGATAAAAATAGGACAGAAAGAAATAATAAGAACAACTAGCTTCAAGACATGTATCATATGACACTTTTCTAAAGACAATATTTGTCCTATACAATCTACCTTTAGGATACAATGAAGATAACAACTAGGTGTGTTTGATATTTTGCAGATTTTGGATAACGTTGTTCTTGATATGCAGAATCAATATCAGGACTATTTATCAACTTGAAAATGACTCTGGTATCTTTCTAATAGATACATATATTTTAAATAATATCCTTTCACTTAATATTCAAAAATATTATATTATCTTTTAATAGGTATTCTTTCATAATCAAACTCTTCTGTATATTATTTTTTTGAACCAGTAGAAACGATTATCAGAATTGTTATAACATGAACGGTTATAAAATTTTGAAAATGTTCCAACAATGTTCTGGGTGGGTTTTTAGAATTTTTTTACTCGCTGTTACCTAGTACAATCATTGTGTTTGTTTGCTGCACAGGAGGATTATGATAAATGTTTGAGATGGATTCAGTAGATATGTTAGCTTGGATTGGTAAAATTTTTTCCTTTTGATGATTTAGTTGGAACTGAAGTTTAAGTAATAAAATTTTGCATGACACTAAATTGCTCTGATTTGGTTGTTTTGATTGTTAGACCAATTTACTGTATTCTACGTGAAGGGTCCCTCATGGCCTACCTCTATCCCTTCAAAACAATTTGTCTATCAAGGAAAATGTGATATTAATTGTTTACTACTTTTTATTAGCTTGAGTAGATGTAGGAATCACTTTATCCCCCATTCTATTTAGCAAAAGATTATGTGTGTGATTTTGGAAAGATATTGTGTAGGCAAAGGGAGGATGATGACAAATGGGAACATGATCTTTTTGACTACAACGACATGCAAGTTTCCAGTACGTCTCATGAAAGTATATTTTTCAATTTAAAATGGCACTTTCTTTTTATATACTTTTTATTTTCAGTGCTATGGCCTTGACTTTAATCATTGCATAGATCGCAGACTGGGTAAAGCAGATCTTCGTTTGAAACTCCAAAAGAAGAGTATCCAGCAAGCTGCTGAAAGTGTCAGGGGATCTCTATCAGGTGGTATGAGAGATCTGCGTGAAAAGCTCTCTGGTCCAATATATTCAAAGACAATGGAGCTCGATCGGCCAATGCCAAAGCTAAAGCCAGCATCCGAGGTTAGCAAGCCTGCAAGGGAAATTGTCATAGCTGAAGCTCCTTTGCCCGAGAAAAAAACAGTTGCCAGCTCAGTTTCTAAGAAAAAAACTCAGAAGGTAAGATAATTTTTGTATTGTGTTTCTGTGAATGGATCAAAACCATTGACTGACTACTCATGGTTGTAGACATTAGGTTCCAAGTTGTTCCAATGCATGTTTAGTTTAGATGATAACTTTGTTAATTTTATAAACATTTTCTGTGAGCTATAGCTATGAACATTAATTTAAACGTCTAGCGGTTTTCCTGTTTGCAGTCTGTTTTGATGGTGTATTTTCACTTTGATGCTTGGTTATCCTATGTGATCTTAATCAATCTTGTTTATTTTCCATAAATTTTTTGGAATTGGGGAGAAGAATTTTTTGTTAGTAAGATGATAATTTCTTGTTTAATCAATCTTGCAGCTAAATTATGAATTCTCTTGCAGGTTGAATCAGTGGATAGTTTCTTGCAATCCCTTGGCCTTGAAAAATATTCAATTACATTTCAAGCAGAGGAAGTATGTAGTTGAAATAGTCCACTTTAAATATAGGTGTTGGATGTTTATTTTCAGAAACTTATTGGGTATATGTTTTTATAGGTTGACATGACTGCCCTCCTGCACATGACTGATGAGGATCTTAAGGCAATGGGAATACCAATGGTATGCTTTCGAGATTTAGCTTACTGTCTGATTAACTTTGGCTATTTTTTTGTTGCTTTAAAAATAATTGACTGCATAAAATCTTTGTTGTAAAGTAGTGATATAAAAGATTTTAGGCTGTACCTGGACCAACAGTAAAAGATATGTGCTGTTGCTATAATTGGTGGATTATCAGTCTTTTACTGTCTGATCATTTTTATTATTGTTCGTCATTGTTGACTGGCCAAGAGTTGAGGAAGCGAATTTACTGTTTCAGGGACCAAGGAAGAAGATACTACTGGCATTGGAGTCCAAAGTTTAAGTCATTTGGATTTTGCTTTGGTGATGGTGCGTAATTGGTCCACCTCAAACATTGGCAGACATGTATTTTGTTGGTGGATGTAACTTTTGTTGGGTAAATGTTCTATAGCTGAATGTCACACAATGAGCTCCTGTTTTGAGATGATGGGAAGATTGGCATATTTTAAAAAATACAGAGAATCTTGTTCTGTAGTGGTGCAATTCTGCTTTACCTTAAAAAGCATCTTCTGGGTTTGTTTCAACGGAAAAAAAGAGTGGGGCTGGTAATGGTACCGTTTAAGGCTAGCCACTTTAGTAACTAAAGGTTAATGAATGTTGAAAAGCCGTCAAGATGCCTTACTTTTTCTATGTATTTGATTATTTTTGTAGTAAAAACAACAATGCCATAAATTTTATTTACCACTACCAAGGTTCATGAATCTTTCTGGGAAGAATGATGCCATCTGTTTAATTCCATGATACATGCTCTCAAAATTTCTTTGTAAATCTTTCTTAGAGCATCAAATCTATGGTGTTTTACATAATTATAAACGAACCCTTTTGGGAACAGATCCTGTTTTATATGAAATTGGATCAAGTGTTTTATGTTTACCTATGGCCCTTGCTCTAGAATTAGTCAGGAATTACATGCTCAAGTAACATTTACCCAAAATTTTATCGTGCATCTCACTTAACCTGGAGAATACTCGTGGTAAAAAACTATCCGACAAGAGAATAATGCAATTCAAAATAACTCGCTTTATCAGAAGAAAATCAGTCACGCTGGCCATCTGCTGCTGCTGTGCTAACCGTTTCTTTTTCTCTTGTTCTCCATGCAATATGCTTCTTTTTTTCTTGTTTGTATCTTTTCCATTCTCTAAGAACTGCAAGAACCACATGCAGAGAAACTGGAAGAAAGAAAGGCTGCAATGTAGAAGGCACCAAAGTTTGATATTACTATTCCATTTCATATAGCTAAAGTTTGATATGACAGTGGCAGATGAACACACAGCATACAAGTTTACTAGAATATCAATAAGAATGCATAAATATACTAATCCATGCATAGCCATCCGAGAACATGATTTTACACCATGCTTGACCAAAAAACTCAAAAGATTTAAACACAAGCGGTCTTTAATGCAAGATACATATTTATATTCAACAGCCTTGATAGGGTAAGGGACATACCGAATAAACAGCAAAGCAGTGCTCAAATGAATAGTAGCTCACGGACATCATAGACGGATGATAGAAGGCATCCTCTGCCAAGGATCTTGATTGTCTTGAGGACACTGGTAAAGGAAACGATAGGATATGAGCTTCTCTCAAATGCAAAAGATGGTGATATCCCAAAAAAATTCAGTACAAATAAACTTGCTACTACTTACCAGCAGATACATCATAAATACCAAGGGAAGCATTAGATAGAGCCAATTTTGCAGCTTCAAGAGAAAACTTAACCTGCACATTTACAGCAGAACAAATATTTCAACTGATTTTTCATCAGCCAAAACAGAACTTCTTGACATATCATGAGATTAATAACAAAAATCAACAGAGAACACAGTCAAGCTTTGAACAAGTAAGAATAAACATTATAACAGAACCAAAGGCAAACCATTGCAGGATATAGTATTCCATTTGCACCATAAACACTAATATAAGGGAATAAAGAGTAACCAAAGGTTAAAAATGTGATAAGGGTCAGATGCAAATGAGGTTTGAGCATGCACAAAATTGACTAGAAAGGGGAAATCCAGTCTAATCATGCATATGCATATGCATAAAAGGAAACTGCACGTAGAGCTGTGAACCAACCACAAGGCAGTTGAAGTTACAATGCATAATAAGTATCTTTGACATCATAAGTAACTGCCAGAAGTCTCAATGCTACAATTGGCCATCAGCAACTTAAAAAGGAAATAATGGGAACTTCTGAAGCATGCAACTTACCTGTTTCCCAATTTCATCCATAATGATCATCCTTGGAAGTGATTGCACCTGAAATAAAGAATGTGTTCTGAATTTCCATATAAATTTTTCCATTTCTTATTCTCTTTTCAGGTACCCAAATAAAGAGAGTAAATTCAGACAGATGAAGCACCAATCGAGAAAGTGATCCCAGGGTTGTTCCACACTGGAGAAGATTAAAACACGTGTGCTGACGGGACAAGACATCCAATTCCCTAAATAAGACAATAAGATAATCATATTCAGGGAGCAGACCACAAGAGAACACTAGGTACTTGTTAAGAACAATCAAGAAGCAGTTATTGATGAAAAAACTCAAATAGAAAAATCAAAGCATGCTACTGCAGGATTTATGAGGAGAAGTAGGAAATGAAAATAACCAAATGTAAGACAAGAAGCAATAAAGACACCAGAATTCTAAACATAAAAATTGGCAAAGAAACAGACAAGGATAAACACAAACCTTTTATGTTATAATAATCATTTAACCTTTTTCATATCAACATGTTACAGTTATTTTCAGCCTCTTTATTAAACAGGTTAGGTTATTTGTTAACCTTTTCAATGCCAAGGTTTTCCATCTCTTGGATTAAAGATTTGAGGCATTAACACATATAAGTGTCCATTTTCCTATTACCAAAGTACTTACTCACCACTCAGTAAAGCCTCTCTCACTGGCCAAAAGTGTAGATTTGCCTGATACACCGTAATACAGGCTGTCAGAGTTCAAACCAAACAGCTGTCGTAGCTGCCCCATGAAAACTTCAAATATTTTCTTCAACTCCTGTTCCAAAATTTCAGTACTTTATAAACAAGAGAGGAATAAAATAATATAAGAACATAATCAGCCCTTCATCTTGGATTATTTTAAGATGTCAGTTTCTTCCAAGTTCCGGGAAAAATCAGGGCAAATTACAATTTTCTGTAGTCAAATGCTGCAATCAACATGATCTGCTAAGAATATGGTAAAGACAAACCTAAGACTTCACATGTATTACTATTCATTAAACTCTTAATATTTTAAATTAAATGTTAATTGAAGGCATTACACCAACCCCAGGAGAGATGTTAGGCCGGAGAGGATCTTTAGCTTTCACATCACTGAAACAAGCCGGGGGATTCCAAACAACAACTCCACCCCAAACCTGTAGTATGGAAAAAGAATGGTATAATACAAGACTCAAGAAGAATAACAAAGACAAGATACAGTGGTCTGGCATATAACTCACAGGAGATATAAACCCATTTGTCAAGGAAAATTCTCCATCAGGAAGCTGCAGCAAAAGTGGGCACTCATTTGGAGATGGTACATATCTGACATTGTAAGGGAAAAACAGTTACAAGAGGCACTGCATTGTACGGATAGAATAAGTATTGACTTCTAGGTCAGTCAAACTCATTGCCAAACAATAGATAAATGAAGCTTTAGGAGAAAAGATTGTCCTTTCTCTACTTAGGGGGTGATCCTAATTAGTGATAAAATCATCATATACATGAACAATTAGAAGGAAGAAATCGAATAATAAAGATTATTTATGAGTCGCTCTGCTAAAAAGCTTCCTTATTTAAGAATAAAGGATTGGAGTGGATATACTTCAAACAATCTTGCTTTTCTAAAGAGAGGATTTTCAAAATAATTATTCAACCTAAACCCTATATCAGAGGAAATGGTAATTGAGTTAAAGAATATACACCACAAAATGCAAAACTTTAGACCGTCCACCCGCTGCCGTTGATGTGTCCAAATGCCACTCATTTGAATTAACCTACCGCACCAAAAATCAATTGATGTGCACAGTCAGTTAATATGATATTAAAAACAGGAAATCTACACATTATTACATTCTTTCAAATATTTGCAAGGAAAATTAGCTTTATATCAGCAAAGGTACATACACATGCATTCCCTTATTTATCCCCCTCTTCTTCTTTTTTTCATTCAATACGTATTTGCAATATCTCTTGCTCTTCTTTCCCCCAAAAGTTAGCATAAGCTAGAAATAGTGGAGACAATACAAGGCCTAACCATGTACATGTGTGTCAAGATAGAAAGCAAATTTATCAAAACCTTCATTAGCACCACACCACAAGGGAGGCAGCAAACAGTAAGTTTTCAAATTCTAATAGTGTCTGTTACAACGATTTAGAAGTAAAAGTACCCTTATCCTCTCTTCCTTAGAATATAGGCAGGCATATGATGCAGACACAGAGAGAAGGTTGCATTTTAGAGAAATAATATGAAGAAAAGTTTCCACTCCCATTTATCATTCAACTAACATGGCTTCCAAGTTTTTGTCCTCCGACTGCTCTGATGAAACCTATATGCACCTGCTAATTATTGCTCCCCACTATGCATTCCCCACATAACCAATGACAAATACAACAGCCTAAAAATAGAAATAATGCTTTTTTTTTTTTTTTTTCGTGGGGGGTGTTAGAGGAAGAGCTGATGCCAGAGTTCGAGTAACATACAAAGAAAGGAAGATCTTTGGTACCGAAGATGTAGCTGGCCTGCTTATCATCCCAGTAAGAGAATGAGGATTTAGGAGTGTGGTATAAGACCTGCATAGGAATAGTAGCTTGTAACTTGTCCAGACCCAACTACTAAAGTTGAATTAAACATTAAAGAATTTCAATCACATATATTTAACAAAATAATAATAATAAAGAAATAAAAAAGGAAATCAAGGAAGACGAATTCATTGGAGAAAAAAGAAAAATACAGTATTATGACCTGACTTTCAACAGTGACTTCAGCTAGAGGTCTCAGAGCCTCAACAACTGGAGCCAGCAAAACCTCATCTATCTCTTTAAACTCCCTGCAACCATTAAGCCATAAAGTACACGATATTTATTTGCATTGACTTTAGACAGCACTAAAATAAATTTCAATATGGAATAACATTGTCAGAGAGGCAGTCATTCCAAACACGAGCCAGTGGATAATTACAAAGAAACACTGCAGAAAATGACTACGATTACAGGTTCCATGTAGAAGTATGAAGAATTGAACCTGAGCTGAGAGGCCCATGTCAATATTCCTTCAAAACAATTTCTATATACATAAACAGCACATTGATACCACATAGTTTGAATATTAAACAGCTAAACAAAATGAAAAATCTCTACATGAAAATTCACCGTAGAGAAACATCATACCAGCCATATACCCAACCATGTGGGTCAGCATTCAACAAATTGAAGGAAAGCACAACCCTTCCATCTGCCCCTACTGGCATAAACTCATTGTGGATTGAACCATCATCTTTCCCACCGTTCACGAATACTTTGACAAAAATTTCAGCTATCCGCTCCAACACCTCAGCCTCCTCCGTCATTCTCCCTTCAATCCAAGCATGCCTATACTTCCCAACCACCGCTCTTACCCCCACGATGCCATCCCTATTTACTACCACAACCGTATAAACCTTCCCACTGTCACCATTTCTCAACACAGACTTCAAATAATCATCGAAAATTTCATCATAATTTTTTAAATTCCTATCAAAATTAAACTCATTCAGAGCCCTACATTGCCAGGAGTAGCTATCTCCTTCGCAATTCAAAAGCGAATCAAGGGTTACGGACACCGAATTACTGCCAATATTACAAGTACCGCAAAATGGAGTTTCTCCGGAGAGCTTTTGCATGTGCGAATGGATTGAAACTCCTAATTCATCTGCAGAGGTAGTAGTGGTAGTGAAATTGATAAATACAGCGTGGAAATGGCAAGGGAATACAACAGGGCTCCATTCTATTGCAGCTGAGAGTGAGTCGATATCCGCAAAAGGTAGAGGCGATCGGTAAATCTCGACTGATTTTAGCAAAAATGGCAAACCTACAGCACAAATAATTTACTTTATGTTAACAAAATCTGTAAAGGAAACATCGAATCTGGAAAATTTAGATGAAGAAATTATTTCCGATACCTATGAGAAAAGAGAAGAGAACGGAGATGGTCAGAATAAGTCGCTTCAACCCAGGTTCGGTCTTGCGCATGGTTTCGGGGTCGAAATCCGGCAGGTTCCTGGATTCATTTCTTAGATTATCCTGTGAAATTTCAGAGATTTCCGCCATTGCCTTGTGGCTCAACTCTGAACTGCTCTCTGCCCAGCACCTTCTTCACGAATGATTACTGAACTTTGAAAATATTATTATCTAAAATAATTCTATTTTAGAAAAACTTACATATCCAGCCCTCTTAGCTCAGCTGGTAGAGCCATTCCCACATCGACTGTCCATTAATCACTGAGAGAAAGAAGCTAGTATAAAATTAGCGCGCCTAGCACCTTGAAGCTCATACCTTTCTCGGCCTTTTGGCTAAGATCAAGTGTAGTATCTGTTCTTATCAGTTTAATATCTGATATGTGGGTCATCGGCCCACACGATATTAACTCAATTTATTTAGGGGGAGAGTCCAATGGGTAGCTTGCTACTCGGGCTCTTGCGAGTCGCCTTGGCGTTGCACTACTGCCTCGGCCTGGCTCACCCCATCAAATCAATCTAATTGTATTTATGACTCTTTATTTTGTCTTCTGATTCTATACGTAAGAAATAATATTTTACAATGAAGTTTTCAACTTATTTTTTCCCGTCAAAGTTTTAGGATATAATACTGAAATTTACGCATATAGCAAAGCTTCTTCTTTGAATAACTCAAAACGCTAATACCAAATGGAGAAAGTTGTGATAACTTGTCTTCAAGCTCATCCATTTTTTTTGGAAGTTCAAGCTCATCTCTTGTCCCACATCGAACAAGCTTTAAATACAAGGAGACAGAAGCAAGTATAAAACAACCGGCCGAAGCCACTGCAAGCTCATACCTTTCTCGGCCTTTTGGCTAAGATCAAGTGTAGTATCTGTTCTTATCAGTTTAATATCTGATATGTGGGCCATCGGCCCACACGATATTAACTCAATTTATTTAGGGGGAGAGTCCAATGGGTAGCTTGCTGCTCGGGCTCTCTTGAGTCGCCTTGGCGTTGCACTACTGCCTCGGCCTGGCTCACCCCATCAAATCAATCTAATTGTATTTATGATTCTTTATTTTATCTTCTGATTCTATATGTAAGAAATAATGTTTTACAACGAAGTTTTCAACTTATTTTTTCCCGTCAAAGTTTTAGGGTATAATACTGAAATTTACGCATATAGCAAGCTCCTTTGAATAACTCAAACTCGTAATGGAAAACGCTAATACCAAATGGAGGAAGTTGTGATAACTTGTCTTCAAGCTCATCCATTTTTTTTTGGAAGGTTAAGTTTTCAAGCTCATCTCTTGTCCCACATCGAACAAGCTTTAAACAGAAGGAGACAGAAGCAAGTATAAAATAACCGGCCGAAGCCACTGCAAGCTCATACCTTTCTCGGCCTTTTGGCTAAGATCAAGTGTAGTATCTGTTCTTATCAGTTTAATATCTGATATGTGAGCCATCGGCTCACACGATATTAACTCAATTTATTTAGGGGGAGAGTCCAATGGGTAGCTTGCTACTCGGAATCTTGCGAGTCGCCTTGGCGTTGCACTACTGCCTCGGCCTGGCTCGCCCCATCAAATCTAATATGAAAAGTTTTTTAACTGATCAATAAATATGTATGTTGTCCTTCTAAATTGCGTTGATCTTATTGCCTTCTTTCTCACTGAGTAATTCAACTGCCTTTTTCTTCCATAAAAATAAATTGGCTATGATTTTGAGAATGGACAAATGGTTTGGAAAAGATCTGAAGAATTGCCTCGTAGCATGCGAAGACGGAAGGTCGATTTCTAAAATTCACGCCTTTATGATATTAACTGGGTTCTTCTGCTATGGAACTTCTAATGCGCAACTGCTTTCATCCTATGCCCGAGTCGGTGAAATACATATTGCCCGCAAAGTGTTCGACAGATTGCCTAAGAGAGGTGTAGATGTTTGGAATGCAATGCTAGTTGCTTATTTACGTAATGACTCTCACTCTAAAGTAACAGAAATATATGAACGTATGAGGATTGAAGGTGTAAAACCAGATAGTTCTACTTTCACAGTCGCGATTAAAGCATGTACGAGGTTGTTGGATTTGGAAACGGGAGAGGGTATTTGGAAAAGAGCAGTTGAATGTGGATACGGGAAAGATGTCTTCGTGGGATCTTCAGTTTTAAATCTGTACTGCAAGTGTGGAAAGATGACTGAAGCAATGGATGTGTTTGAGAATATGCGTAGAAAAGATGTTGTTTGTTGGACTGCCATGATTACAGGTTTTGTGCAGTGTGGGAGAGTGAGAGAAGCTGTGTATATATTTCGGGAGATGAAAAAAGAAGGTATTGATGGAGATGGAGTTGCGATGTTGGGTCTGATTCAGGCTCTTGCAAATATTGGAGATGCAAAATTAGCATGTTCTGTTCATGGGTATATGTTTAGAAATAATATCCCAATGGATGTTATAGTTCAGACTAGTCTTGTAGATATGTATGCTAAGATTGGAGAATTGGGATTTGCTTCTTGTGTATTTAGAAATATGGGACATAAGAATGTGATTTCATGGAGTGCTTTGATTTCTGGCTATGCTCAAAATGGTTTAGTTAGAAATGCACTTGAATTGTTGATAGAGATGCAAAATGCCGGATTTCAACCTGATCTTGTTTCCCTTGTCAGTGCTTTGCTAGCATGTTCTCATGTTGGATGTTCAAGGTTAGGTAGATCTGTCCACGGATATATTTTGAGAAGACTATATATTGATCAAGTTCTTGGTACTGCATTGATCGACATGTATGCAAAATGTGGATCGATTTCTTGTGCCCGTCTTCTGTTTGATAGAATGTCGAGTAAAGATTTGATATGTTTCAATGCCATGATTACAAGCTACGGAATCCATGGACATGGAAATGAAGCTCTAGCACTGTTCATCCAAATGACCAAAATCGCAGACTTAAAACCAGACCATGCAACTTTTGCTTCCCTTCTTTCCGCCATGAGTCATTCTGGATTAGTCAAGGAAGGGCAGTACTGGTTTGAAACCATGGTTAAAGAGTATCAAATCCAACCCACTGAGAAGCATTATGCTTGCCTGGTTGATCTTCTGGCTCGTGCCGGCAAAGTTAAGGAAGCTCAGGACATGATAAATTGCATGACACACGAACCAGGGCTAACCGTTTGGGTGGCTCTGTTGTCCGGATGCCATAACCACAAGAAATTTTCAACCGGAGAGTTGGCTGCAAAAAGGATAATGGAGTTGAACCCGGATAGCTCTGGAATTTACAGTCTTCTTGCAAACTTCTTTGCTGCAGCAGGGAAATGGAACGAAGTAGCTGAAATTAGGAAGGTAATGAAAAAGAAAGGGATGAAGAAAGTACCTGGATACAGTATCGTTGAAGTGAATGGACATTTTCATGCTTTTTTAATGGAAGATAAATGTCATCCACAATATGAACAGATTGTAAAAGTTTTGGAGAATTTGGAGCAGGAAATGAGAGCTAATAGGTTACGTTCCAAATACAGAATTTGTGTTTCACAATATTGAAGAGGAAGTGAAATTGAAAATGTTGTGTAATCATAGTGAGAGACTGGCAATTGCCTTTGCATTGTTGAACACTGGACCTGGAACCAAATTGTTGGTCACAAAAAACCTGAGAGTTTGTGGAAATTGTCATCAAGCAATTAAATTCATCTCCTTGATTGTGCAGAGAGAAATTGTTGTAAGAGATGTGAAAAGGTTTCATCACTTCAGGGATGGCTTTTGTTCATGTGGTGATTATTGGTGAATGATGTTCCTAAACTGTAAATTCTCTTTCCTTTTATAGGTGTTCTTGGATTAGTAATTCATTTAGATATTTTCTAGATTTTAGAACAAATAATAATATCAACTTTAAATAATATCTAGTATTAAGATATTTGTATTTTAATATTGAAGATATTTGTCGAGTAATAAACTCAGATTAGAACAATGATGAGTTATATTGAATTAATGGAAGTAATATTTCAGTACAACAGATTAGAAGAAAGATGAACAGTTACACAGGAAAAATACCAAAAATTTGAGAACCAGAATTAATGGGTCTTTCAGCTACGGTATCCCTGAAGATTTTGGTTGTCTTCCAAAAGACGGTCATATTCAAGGAGCAGATCAGCAGCTTGTTTTTGAAGAGCAGTAACATGAGCTTCTGCAGTTTCAACCTTCTTGTCTTTTTCAGACAATTCCATCTTCGACTTGTTTAGATTCTCAGTTAAGTGTGAGATTTCTTTCTTCAATTGCTTTATTTCATCCTCTGCTTTCTCTGCTTTCTCTTTGAACTGACTTCTTTCTTTCTCGAGGATTTCGACTTCTTTTTTTGAAGCTCCGGTTGCACTTCTTAGCACAATCAGTTTTCGCATGTAATGGTGCATCCGGTCAATCAGAAATCCAAGAAACAGGCAGAAACCTGAAATATTTCAAATATCATTTTGATCCACAGAACAGAACAGCATTTGATCCGAAACCAGATCTAATCGACCTAAAGGCGAGCACGGAAGAGAATTCTAAGACAATGTAAGTGATAATAAAAACAGTAAATAATGAACAAAATCTACAAGCAGGCAAACAACACACAGCAAATACCTCTCAGAGAGCATTATATGATCTTTTCCTACGGGGCTTTAGAGACTGCTTGTCGTGTTTGGTTAACCAAATAGCCAAGAACCAACTTCGTTTTTTTTTCTTTCTTTATCTGTTTTCCGTGTTATGGCAAGATTTCAGTGATGCCGACCAATAGAATGATCAAATATATTAGCTGAACTTTCTTCTTTTCTTGGCTCGTATTTATAAACCATACATTTTTCCTCTTTGTATCATATCATATTTCAAATAACATCATAATTTTGAAAGCATTTGCTATGTCCCTGATCAACCGTGTCACTCCAATAAATAATGTATAACAGTTACGAAGATGACCCATAGATATCAATGGTATGAAGCAAGAAAACAAACCAGTCCGTTCCACGACTTCTATGGACACACTAACCCTTCTCACTACTCACCATTGATGATAGTACGATGAAAAAATATAAATACACGCATAATTAGCTCTCACATATACATGATATTGTTGTTATTCCTACTACGAAAATTGCAGGGGCCAAAAACATCTAGGGAAATTGGGAGACCAAATATTCAGCAGTTTCAGAAATAGTACAACAAAAAAATTGAGTCAAAAGAACAAGGAAAAGGAAACAGAGTGATTATTTCATATAGAAATGCATTTATAGAATCAGAACCATTGGAAAGAAGCCCTAGAAAGTAAATTTTAGAACATGTAAATATATACCAAATAGGGGGAAATCATACCCATAAGGGAAGCCTCAAGCAAATTGGTTCTCCATAGAACTTGATCCATGGGTGACATAGTACCAAGCTTAGCACCTTTGTTCTGAATCTTAACAATGCTAATGAAGTTTGAAAAAAGGATTGCAGCAAAAGTACCAGCAATAGTTAAAACCGTGCCTTTTCTCATCTTCACTTGATCTAAACACTTCATTACAAGTTCCCTAAAAGGCCCAATTTTTACCACCAACAGAAATGCCACAAGCCCTTCACCAAATAAAACCAAATACAGTAGCTGAATCATTTTCTTTTTTTTCAAGCACGAAGAACTTAGAAACTCTTCAATCAACTATGGATTCTCCAACAACACCCGTTTGTTTGATCTAGTTACAAGCTTCCTAGTAGAAGCCTTTCCTTTGTTCACGACAATTAGAACAGAATCTCATCACATCCGAGAAATCGCTGCTAAAAATCCAATCTTGGAAAAAAAGAAAAAAACACCATGAACAGATAATCATTTAGATACAATACCACATCGAAACTTAACCCAATTGGAGCTTCTCCGTTTGCAGTAGAAAGTGGAAAAATAAAAAATAAAAAATAAAACTAAAAAATAAAGTTGAACCTTTTAGCAGAATATAAGGGTTTAAGCCCACTTACAGATCTGTGGAATTTGGCGAGTATAGTAAATAATGTTTGTTAAATAAGAAAGTACCTTTCTTTTCAAGAAGAAGGTAAAACTATTAAAAAGGAAAAATTTACACAAAAAGTTTTAAACAAACCCCTTCATTAACCCTCTGTGCTTTACAATAAAAAGCAAAGGATGCAATATATATATATATATATATATATATATATATAGAGAGAGAGAGAGAGAGAGAAAAGAAATGGAGGGTTTTGACAGGCACAGAGAAAACAATTGACTTGAAGCAAAAGCAAGGATTAGAATTAGATAATGATATTAGAGACTACACTCACAAATGATCATTAAACACATAAGTGGATTTAACAAATCACACACACACACACACACACACACACATATATATATATATATATATATATTATTTCTTTATATGAAAAAATAAACGGGTTTTAAACGAACATTGATTATGAATTAATAATTTATTATTATTTTAATTGGACAAAGTATTCTTCTCAAATTTTTTGGTCCATTTGTTGCCTTTTCAGCTTCCTTTGTAGTTCTTGAAAACTATAAATGAAATTTAATGTTTCTACAAACTCCAAACATGCTCTACTATGTTAAAAGGCTTCACAAATCCTTATTTAGAATGCACTTTCAAGAAAGCATTATTCTTAAATTCTTTTTCAAGAATGCACTTTTTTTTTTTTGTTTCATTTTTCTTTTTTGCCCACTAGATCAAATAAATGACTGAAGGAAACTAAAGCTACAGCCACGCAGGCAATGGGCTTTAAGTTGGTCACAATAATTGGGCTTTTTATTACCTATAAGAACAATGTATCCAGCCCCACCCTACTACGTCTTTTATAGAGAAAAATGTGTAAAGACAATTTTGTCCATACAATCTAACATTTTGATTTAATTAAGATTTGAAATTACTATGAACATATATATATATATTTATTTATGCAACGACTTCCCCTAGGTTATTAAAATTTTCTTTTAAATAAAAGTTAAATTACATAATTTAAGTCAAATATAAATTAATTTTCAAAAATTAAATAATTTAATACATACAAATTTAAGAGTTTGATTCTTTGTAAATAATATTATATAATATTATTTATGTATTTAATTTATAATAATTTTATTTATAAATTTAAATAAATGTAATAATATTTTTTTAAACAAAATTTAAAAAATATGCAATAAATATTTTAAATAAATTTTAAATTAAAAAAAGCACTATTAATTTGACCATAAAAAACTGAAAACTATAGAATAGTGCGTGGCATCATGTTGTATCAATGTACCCACCACATGTCAAACCTGCCGGCAGGAATTAAATATGATTTTTATTTTCTTCCTTCTCCGATTAAAAAATAGTTAGAAAAAATATTTGTCGAACGTGTATTAAGGGGTCTCGTAGCGTGTATTTACTTTCTATTTGTCTAGAAGAACAATATATATATATATATATATATATTATTGTTTATATTTGAAGACCGTAATTAATTAGAAAAAATAATATGGGACCATAAATAATGTCTGTATTATAATGTATTTTCATGTCATGATATTTTTCTTAATATTCACACAAATTCTTTAACGGATAATATCTAATATAATTCGACGCTTTTCAAATATTATACTTCTCAATTAAATTTTATTTAATAATAATTTAGATGTTTCATATTCTCCTCCCGTACATTAAAGAGAATATTTCAGCACTTAAAAAAGAAACAATAAATTACAGAGCTGGTGGAAATTTTATTTATTTATTTTCTTTTTTTCTCCTCCCTTGTTTTGGTTTATATAATAATGTTTCCTTTCGAGGGACACGGTTGACTTTTTTTTTTCTTTTTTTTCCCTCAAATATGGTTGACTTTTGCTACTAAATAATATATGCACCCTGGAATTTTAATTTCTTTAACCAAAAAAATATATAAAAATAAATAATTCCAGACGTGATCACATATCGCTTTAATATTATTATTAGAAAAAACATGGACGCTAAATATTCTTTTTATTTTTTTAAGTAATAAATATATATACAGTGATTTTTTTAAAAAAAGGAAGAAAAAATTTAAGACACTTTTTTATCTACTAAATAATATTTTTAAAATCAACTATTATCAATTGAATTATACATTTTATATATATTGAGAGGTATGAAAATACCCTCACGCTGACAAGGCAAGTACACTAAGCAAATGAGACCCACCCGTCACACGTGGCAGTCCACTCGGCATGACATGGCAGCTCCCACTCCGCCATACTCCAAGCCGGACCATAGGCTGCAGGGTCACTCCGACTTGCCCCGTGACGAAGTCACTACACTTCAGTACATTGATCAGCCGCATTTCTGACGGTCAACACTTGACTCAATTTCAGTCAGAGATCTCCGTAACAACCTACTAAAAGGAGGGGATCTCATATCTTTTCCACAAAATCCGGTAACTATGAGATTTCACTAACGAATCACCCAAGCTGCTTGGCAAGGGCGGTGGAATCCCTATAAATACCACTCCCGTACAGGTAACGAGGAGAATGCCAAATTATCCTACTAATCTCTCTCTAAATCACCCATCTCACAGTCACACCACTGACTTCCCATACAGTCACGTCACTGACTTAACCATCGGAGGGTTCTACCGGAGACCTTCCACCCTCCGGCTAGACTTTAATGTTTTGCAGGCCTAACGTTGCAAGACAGCGGTACTTCTACGACACGTAGACAATCAAGCAACGGGTATTTGACAGAGGGAAACCATCAAACGACATCGGATCACAAACACGTGGCACCAGACCATTTTTTGACGAATCAGTTTGGTTCCGTTACCGGGAACGTAAAAACATTTTACATCCCTCTGAAATCCAAGATGTCACAACACTCAAGTGACCGGAGGAGCCGCCCTGACACCACTGTCCCCACATCTCGACATGAGACTTTACGCGCGGCTCAATCCTACGTCCCCGACCGACCACAACCGCGATCCGTCGTGGAGCGCTTAGGTCCCCGCGGCTCACCTCGCAAGTCGCCGGACCTACGCGAGCACCTCAACGGCAAGAGAGCTATGGACGACAACGGACTAGCCAAAGAAGTCGTAGACTTACGAAAAGAGCTTGATCGAATCCGAGCGGAACGTGACCTCTCAAAGCAATGGAGACAGCTCCGCGCTGCGTATCGGCGTAGAGGCATCTCACCTCCTCACTCCTCCGACGACGAGCGAGATCCCGCTGAAAGCTGACACCAACGGCCTCGGAAAAACTAGAGGCCCAACTACCAAACCACTTCGCGCGGTGAGCGAAGTAGGGGAAAGTCAGCCGTCTGACCAGCCAAGTAAAGAAAAGAAACGCCGTAACGGCCACAGGCCAAAACGGGATCGACGAGAGCGAAGCCCGGAGCCGACCTGCAAGAACGAACCAAAGAAGAGCAAAGCACCCTATGCTGGACCCTTCGCGGAGTGGATCCACCTCACTATGGCGGACCCAGAATTAAAGCTCCCCACGTTCCTCCCACAATATACCGGTCAGAGCAAGCCCGAAGAGCACATCACCAGATACAGATCGTCCATGGACCTCGTAACAACTGACGAGGCAATTTTGTGCAAAGCCTTCCCCAGCACCCTAGGAGACAGAGCCATGAGCTGGTACTCCGCCCTGAAGCATGGTTCGATAGAATCCTGGAAGATGCTCGAAAAGGCCTTCATAGACAAGTTCAGCACAGCGGAAATAATCCCCAAGACCAGTAGCGATCTCGCCAACGTCAAACAAAGGGATGACGAGACTCTGCTCGAGTACCTGGAACGCTTCAAGAAGATACACGAACAGATCGACGGCATTTCCCAAGATACGGCCATCATCTGCTTCGAGAGCGGCTTCCGGTCGAAACCACTATACACGGAGCTCCAACTCCGCAAGCCAGACACTATCGGCGAAGTGTTCAATGTTGCCCGGAAGGTTGCTCTCGCCGAAAGGAACTCAGCGGAGTCTTACTATCGGAAAAAAGAAAAACGTAGGGAATCATCCCCCCAAGGCCGTCGAGATAAAAACAGAATGCGGAAAACTGAAGCTACCGTCCCGGCGAAGTCGAAGGAGCATCTCATCGCCGCCGTCAGGGGAAAGCTCGGGGAAAAGGAGCACTCATCATCACGAAACCCCGGCAGATCTGCTTGGGACAAGACGAAGTTCTGCTGCTACCACCAGGACTATGGACACGCCACCGAAGACTGCTACCAATTCAAAAAGCTGATCGAAAAACTAGCACGAGAAGGGCAACAGAAGGATCGCGAGCCGGATAAACCTCCCGGGGGAAGGCCCGACCGAGTGATCGAAGTCATAACTCCTCGGTACGAGTCCATCAGAAAGATAAAAAGAAAAAATTACAATTTGAGCAAACCTTCCACGGGGTTGAACTTCGACACTTTCCCTCATCAGCCGATCACCTTCTCTGACCAAGACCTCGAGCTGAACGAAGAGGCCCGCGTTTCCCCCATCGTCATCGAAGTAGGAATGGCGAGACAAGGGATCGACAGATGCCGAGTCAGGAGAGTACTGATCGACACCGGAGCCACCAAGAACATCCTCTATCACGAGTGTTTTAAAGAAATGGGGATGAATGACAGCCATTTGAAACCCAGTAATACAGTGCTCGAGGGTTTCACTGCTCATAAGATCGACGTCAAAGGAACTGTCAGGGTTAAAGTCACACTTGGCTCAGACATCTGCACCCACGAAGAGGAGATCAAATTCTACATTGTAGACATCGATTCCCCTTACAACGCAATTCTTGGGACTCCGGCGCACGCCGCCTTCGAACTTGTCATCTCCACATCGCACCAACAAGTCCGATTCGCCACCCGCAACGGAGTAGGGTACGTCAAAAGCAGCCCTAGGAGCCTACTCGCCTATTTGGTAAAGTCCCGACAAACCTCTGAACTCGAGCCGCCGCCGGCAATAGTCGGGTCAGTTATAACTACCGGAGAGCATGCGGTAGCCCTGCCAACGACCAGTCGGCAGGCGTGCCATACGGACGCTCCCGAGGAAAATGAGTTCGACGAAGTCGCCATACACCCTGACTATCCCACCAAAAGGTCCAGATTGGAAGCGAGATGCCACAGTCGATGAAGGCGGAGATAACACACTTCCTCTCCACCCACCTCGACAACTTCGCCTGGAGCACGCAGGACATGCCAGGTATCTCTCCCGACATCGCCGAACACAAGCTCAACATCGACCCCACGTTCAAACCGGTGAGGCAGAAAACAAGGCAATTCGGAGACGACAAAGAGAAGGCGATACAATCCGAAGTCCGAAAGCTCTGGACTCGAAATTCATCCGCGAAGTAGAGTACCCTACATGGCTCGCTAACGTAGTAATGGTTAAGAAAGCCAACGGGAAGTGGAGAATGTGCGTTGACTACACGGATCTGAACAAGGCCTGCCCAAAAGATTGTTATCCACTGCCTCGCATAGATGCTCTGGTGGACTCCACCTCGGGATATGAGTACCTCAGCTTCATGGACGCATTTTCCGGCTATCACCAAATCCAGATGAAACTAGAGGACCAAATCCACACATCCTTCCGAGCAGCCGAAGCCATCTACTGTTACAACATGATGCCGTTCGGATTGAAGAACGCAGGGGCCACCTACCAAAGGATGATGAACAAGATTCTGCGAGGTCACATAGGCCGGAATGTGGAAACCTATGTAGATGACATGGTCGTTAAGACCAAACGAGGCCATTCTCACCTAGATGACTTGAGCGAGACGTTCACCACCCTCTCCGAGTATGGGCTCAAGCTCAACCCGGCGAAGTGCACGTTTGGAGTAAAATTAGGGAAATTCCTCGGCTTCATGACTTTCGAACGAGGGATCGAAGCCAATCCCCGAAAAATAGAGGCAATAAGAAACCTGGCCGAACCCCGGTGTGTCAAGGATATACAACGCCTTAACGGCTGCATTGCCGCCCTGGGGAGGTTCGTGTCGAAGTCCGCTGAAAGATGTCTGCCATTCTTCAAAGCATTGAAAACCGCCGGAAAGACTTTTCGATGGGATGAAGAATGCACTAAAGCTTGGAAAGATTTGATGAACTACCTAGCAGACCCACCATTACTAAGTGCCCCCACTCCGGGCGAAGTCCTCTACATGTATATGTCAGCCGCACAACAAGCCATAGCGTCAGCTTTGATCCGGGAAACCAATGGCCAGCAGCTCCCTGTATACTTCGTCAGCCGAGTGCTGAGGGACGCCGAAGTCCGCTACACATACATCGAGAAACTAGCATACGCCTTGGTCATCACTACAAGAAAGCTCCGGGCATACTTCGAGTCCCACCCCGTGGTAGTATATACCAACCATCCCCTGAAGCAAATCTTTCACAAGCTGGACCAGTCAGGAAGGATGCTTCGGTGGTCCATAGAAGTATGCGGCCTAGACCTTACGTTCGCGCCCCGCACAGCGATCAAGGCATAAGCCCTCTCAGACTTCTTGGCCGAGTTATCATTCTCAGAGACCACCACTGACGAAGAGGCATCCCTCACACACCCTCTTAACGAAACGTGGACGATGATGGTAGATGGAGCAGTAAACGCCAACGGAGTAGGAGTAGGGGCCACCATTACATCCCCCTCCGGCAAATACACTGAAGTCCGAAGTGTCCGACTCAACTATCCCTTATCAAACAACCAGGCGGAGTACGAAGCATTAATCATAGGAATGCGATGGGCCCTCGACTCGGGAATCAAATCCTTAAAAGTATTCAGCGATTCCCAAGTCGTCGTCGGACAGGTCAATAACGAATTTGCTGTCAACTCCGACAATCTCAAAGCCTATGCAGAAACAGTACCTCGGCTGGCCGCCCAGTTCCGGCATTTCGTCCACAACAAGATTGACCGTAGCAACAACGAAGTGGCTGACAAACTCGCGAAGATAGCATCTGGCGAGGCCCCCAACGACCTCGACGTCCATATAACTCAAATCTCCGCCCCAGAGCACATCTCAACGGTCCAAACTTCGGCGCCCGATTCCACCACATGGATAGACGAGCTGAAGAACTTTATAACTTCAGACATCCTACCAACAGACAAAGCCAAAGCCAGACAAATTCGCCAACGCGCGGCCCGATACACTGTGCTCAATAATATTCTGTACCGACGCTCCTTCTCCAAGCCGCTTCTCAGCTGTGTACCGCCCGACCTCACTCAGTCAATCCTGGAGGAGCTACATGAGGGTATTTGCGGTGGACACCCCGGATCGAGGTCCTTGGCAGAAAAGGTGATAAATCAGGGATATTATTGGACCACATTACGGAGGGATGCGGCGAACTATGTAAAGCACTGTGATACGTGCCAAAAGTTCGGCAGCATACCCCGTCTTCCATCGGTTCCGCAGACCCCTGTGCTAGCCGCTTGGCCCTTCGATATGTGGGGGATCGACCTCATGGGCAAATTCCCCAAAGCCCGCGGGCATCACGAATATTTAGTCGTAGCCGTCGACTACTTCTCCAAATGGATAGAAGCAAAGCCACTGGCCGCCCCCACAGAGGAAAACGTGCTCAATTTCTTCCACAACTTCGTCCTTTGTCGATACGGAGTGCCGCGAGCCATCATCTCCGACCACGGTACACAGTTCGCCACTAAGTTTACGGCGGAGTGCAACCGCCTAGGGATCAAACACTGGAAGTCATCCGTTGCGCACCCGCAAGGAAACGGACAGGCTGAAGCCGCCAACAAACTAATTCTCACCGCTCTGAGGAAAAATCTGGAAGGAAAATCCAACAAATGGGTCGACGAACTCCCAGCCGCATTATGGGCAGTGCGGACTTCGACTAGGGGGCCCACAAGAGAAACGGCCTACGCCTTGGTTTACGGCACAGAAGCAGTCTCACCAACCGAACTCGCACTCCCATCATATAGGATCTCTACATATGACGAAGAAAGCAATAAACGTCAACGCCAACTGGACCTGGACTTATTAGAAGAAAAGCGAATAACCGCCCGACTAAGAGCAGACAAGTTCAAGTTGGCAACCAAACACACCCATGACAAAAATTTGGTCAACAGGCCACTCGGAGTCGGGGACTGGGTACTTCGAAAAATAGAAGGAACTGCACGACATATCACGGCAAATAAACTGACTCCGAACTGGGAAGGACCATACTTGATCAAAGACGAAGTCCGCCGAGGCACATTCCGCCTCATGGACCAAGATGGAACAGTACTCCCTAGACCCTGGCATGCAAACCATTTGAAAAAATATTTCGTATAAAGGATATCGGCGGAGTCCGGAGGACCACAATCAATAAGCACCCCGCCGAACTGGACTGCCCATCAGAAATTATTTGGGCTCAAGTTATGATGGACATTGCAGTCTCACTGAGGCTTTTCGAAGTCAGTATCCTCATTACGGAACTCTATTCTCAAAGACAATGTGTCAATCCAAATTCCTCCGGAGTCATTAACCTTATTACGTTTTCAAGATTATAATGGAACTCTATTTTCAAAGTCATTTGTCTTGTTGCGTGTTAAAGATTATTGAAGTACAATAAGAAGTAAAGTTCGAAGTTTCAAGACAATCGATGTTCATTAACTTACAAGAATACATACAAAAGGAAAATTTACATAGTGGGGGGGTCTTCGACCGAAGAGGGAGCAACCTCGGTCGAAGAAGGATCCACTCCGGGTGAAACATCTACAATAATAATTGCCCTATCCCCCACTTCGGGCTCCCTATCCTCAGGGTTCTCGGCCGGAGCCTCAGCAGCGTCCATAGGAACAGCCTCGGAAATCGGAGTCGCGTCAGTTGCGGTAGTCTCACCATCCTCAGCCTCACTTCGCAGCTGGAGGCACAACTCATCCAGATTTGGATGTACTAGTGCGGGCGGGCTCCAGTGTCTTCCCTCCTTTTCATCACGCTCAGCAATCTCCTCCAGTTCGTTGGCATCAAACGGGACGAAGTCACAGCCGCTTCTGAATTCGGGGTCGTCATAAGAACCCTTGAAAATCTTACACAGCAGCATCTTGTCTGGGGCGAGGTGATGAAGACAGCGAAGAGCATGAGCACAGCCTCTGTTGTAATATCCATTTGCAAGCTCAAACACTTCCCGCTGATACCCCCACCGAATTGCGGAACTCCTCCACCACTTGCGAAGTGTGGGCCTCCGATTCTAGAAACTCCACCCTTGACTCCGCAGATCGCCGCTTCTGGCTCTCCTCTTTCAGCCTTTGATCGAAGTCGCGAAGCTTGGCCTTCAGCTCATTATTAATGCGCTGAAGGGACTGCAGGCGAGCAGACTCCTTGTCCTTCTCCGCGACCGCCATCGCCACGGTCTCTTCGGCCGAGCGGAGTTCGCCTTCTGCGGCAACCAATGCTGCGTCCTTGGCCGAGAGCTGGTTCTCCAACTCCACGTACTTCTTCTCCAAGTCCGCCAGATCGGCTTTCGCATCCGAATAGTCGGAGGCATGTTTGTAAAGATGAGCAACAAAAGCAGTTACCTGAGGATCAAACGACAAACAGTTTAAAAAAAATGGGGATGAAGAGTCGACAAAAGAGTACAGGCACTTCAGCTTGAAGAACTACCTGAGACAGCCCAGCTCCGACTTGCCCGAAGGCATTCGACGGACTGACGGGCACCTCCTCCAGCTTACGATTCAAGCTGAAGTCCATAGCCCGATGTATGACCGCTCCGCCATAGAGCCGCGCCCAACAGCGATCCCCCAGCGGCAAGTTCGCCAAGGGAGGCGAAGCGCAGATAATGTCACGGGCCAAGACTTTGTGTTCCGACTTTGACTCTGGCGCCTTGAAGCCTTCCTGGAGCCAGGAGCAGGATTGCTGAAGTGTCTCCTGAATCTCCTGGGACGCCAGCCGAGCAGCAGTAGCCGGAGCCACCTCCCTCAAGTCCGAAGACTCCGACAATCTCGGCCGCGAAGTCTTGGTGGTCCCCCCTCTCTCACCCTCACGAGCACGCTTCGCTGGGGGGGCATGAGTTGGCTCTTTCCTCTTGGACTGAGGTGGAGGAGAAGAGCGAGCGGACCCCGAACCGCCTGCCACAGGCGGAGTAACGGCGGCACGGTCAACCGACCGCGGTGGATTCCCGGGACTCCGACCCTCAAAGCCCTGGGCTGGTTCCTTGCGAAGTGCAGAAAAGTTCATCCTCATATCTGCAAAGACACGACAAAATCGGAGTCAGCAACAGAAAAAGGAGATAAAAAGAAGAAATAACCCTACTCCGACTATCTCTCTACCCTTTGCAACAGGACAGCCCGCACTCCGGGGATCTTGACACACCGAGCACTCAAAAGAGAAACCCCCTCCCGGGTGTAGCTTCCACATTGGGTACTCTGTCAAATCCTCGAGTCCCAGCTCTCTCCGCCGAGCATCCGCCGCCGGCCCGCCTATCCCACAGGCATGGCGACTCTCGTCAGCGATAAGTTCGCTGGTCAGGAAAGTTCTAGACTGAGTTTTGGGATTATCTCTCAGTTCACTCCGGACAAAATCAAAAAACCTCCGATCCGAATCGGAGTACCTAGTGTTCCTTTTCAGGGGAAGCCAAGGACGAAGTGTCCTACACTTTGGGTAAAATGCGAAGCCCGTTCTGGACTCCACACACATCCACTTCTCCCTCCACTGACCTAACTTATTTGGGGGGGATTCGAAGAGGGTGACTACACTAGGACGAGGTCGAAGTGACAACGTCAGATTATTCATGCGGAGGACGGTGAAAAAAGTCCTCAGCAAGTTTTCAGAGACCTCTACACCTACCCTCCTACACAAGACTGTAAAGGCGACGAAGTACCTAACTCCGTTTGGATGTACATGGGCGGGTTGACATCTGACTAGGTTCAAAAAATTACAAAATGCGGGGTCTAAAGGCAAACTAAGGCCAGAAACGAGATGCTCGTAAGGAATAGGGATGAAAGAATTGGACATACGCCCGCACTCCCGGAGATAGAATAACCTGAACCTACTCCGGTCGACCTCACTGGACAGAAGGGGGGGATCTACACTAAGGGTGTTCTTCCTAAGGGCGAAGTCCCCCTCCAACCTTTTCTTGGTCTTCGGGAGATCTTCGGAATGGGCGGAGTCCGCATCCTCATCCTCGAGGACACCAGGGTCACGAGGGTCTCCAGATGAGGAGCCCGCGACAGTCACTCCGCCCCCCACGTGCCTAGACACCCTATGGGCTAATGGGATCTCATCGAGGCCGGCATCAGACACTTCGGCATGCTCACTGTTTGCGGGGCTGGAACTGGATTGCGAAGTGGAGCTTGAAGAACTAGACTCCACCGTAACTACCGGGACCTCGGAACTCTTTGAGTCAGACATATCTACAAACATAAAACAGAAGTCCTATCAGAAACTCAAGATCATTCACTCCGACTCACCGTTTCACATTCTAAAAGTCCCCGCACTTCGCTTTCATCCAGTTCATCATCCCAGAAACTCCTACCCAAAGACCCAGCCAAAAATCACGCCCTCAAAAGCCCCAAGCAAAAAAATAAAAGACAAGAACAATTCCATCCCTTACCTGTGGAAATATGGAAGAAACTTGGAAAGCTTGCGGAAAACGCGGTAACACTGGGAAGATTCCTGAGAGAAAGCAAGGAATACAGGGAAGAAATGCAGAAAGAGTTTAAGAAAGAAGGCATAAATGTCTGAGGAGATTTTTTGAGCAAAGGAAAATGAGAGCACTTCAAATTTGGCAGAGTTTCGTTGAAGAAGAAAAGGTAAAAAGAGGTTCACTAAGACAAATGAACTATTTATAGGGGAGAGAAAATTCAAAAGATTATAATAAAAAAGAGAGAGAGGGAAAAAACCGTGAAGCTTCCTCAACAAGCTTCACCCGACCCGACACCAACCGGGTCGAAGTCACACCAGAAGTCACCTCTCTGACAGCTCACCTGCGACGCCATCATTGCACGCACGTGGAAAAATGCAAAAGACGCCTCCTCTGGACACGCGAAATGGCTAGCCGACTTCTCGGTAACCGAACCGCCATCATGGGAACCTAACCCCACACCGAGGAAGTTGAACGTCATCAGACACTCCGACCTCATCACCGGATGTAACACTATTCCGCAGGGCCACACCACTTCGCCAGGGTCACACCTTTTCAGGGTGTTAAGCCCACTTCGCCAGGGTCACACCTCTTCGGAGTGCTATGCTCACTTCGGGTTACTTACACCTACTTCGGGTCGCTCGCGCCCACTCCGGGTTGCTCACGCCCACTTCGGGTTGCTTACACCCCCTTGGGTAACTCTCACTGCGGATTACACCCTCTTGGGTTACATCTCATCAGGTTACACGCCCTCAGCTCACACCTGATCGGAAACTGTTACCGACCAAACAAGCAGCCCGGAGAACAATGGACTTCTAATACCTCCGAAGAGAAAGAAGGACCATTCTTCCACTTCGACGAGGGGCCACTGAGAGGTATGAAAATACCCTCACGCTGACAAGGCAAGTACACTAAGCAAATGAGACCCACCCGTCACACGTGGCAGTCTACTCGGCATGACATGGCAGCTCCCACTCCGCCATACTCCAAGCCGGACCATAGGCTGCAGGGTCACTCCGACTTGCCCCGTGACGAAGTCACTACACTTCAGTACATTGATCAAACTCCTTGATCAGCCGCATTTCTGACGGTCAACACTTGACTCAATTTCAGTCAGAGATCTCCGTAACAACCTACTAAAATGAGGGGATCTCATATCTTTTCCACAAAATCCGGTAACTATCAGATTTCACTAACGAATCACCCAAGCTGCTTGGCAAGGGCGGTGGAATCCCTATAAATACCACTCCCGTACAGGTAACGAGGAGAAGGCCAGATTATCCTACTAATCTCTCTCTAAATCACCCATCTCATAGTCACACCACTGACTTCCCATACAGTCACGTCACTGACTTAACCATCGGAGGGTTCTACCGGAGACCTTCCACCCTCCGACTAGACTTTACTGTTTTGCAGGCCTAACGTTGCAAGACAGCGGTACTTCTACGACACGTAGACAATCAAGCAACGGGTATTTGACAGAGGGAAACCATCAAACGACATCGGATCACAGACACGTGGCACCAGACCATTTTTTGACGAATCAATATATATAAATAAAATCTTATGTTTTTTATTTATGAAATTTATTTCTTTATCTTAATAAAATATTTTTAAATTCATAATACTCATTAAATATATATTATTTATGATTTTTTTTATAAAAAAAATTAAAATATATTTACTTATATCATATCTCAAACTCATAAATAAAATTAATAGATATCATTTATAATATCTATCGGAGACATTTGCAATAAATAAATAGTACAGGAATATTAAACATGGCAGTTGGGACTTGGGGCCTATTCCTGTGCGGTTGGTTCACCCAATATATGAAAATAAATAAATACTACAATTCTCTACCTAAAAAATATGCACACACCTATGCATATTTCCTTTTTTTTTTTTATTAATTATAAATATAAAATTGTATTTTTGACTTTTATATATATATAAAAATATATTTTTTATATTTATAAATTTTATCAAAATATTTCAAGGTATAATTGAATGTCAAGGTCAGCGACTTGTTGAATTAGACAAAACCCTCATACGTTCCTTTCTTTCGTCCCACCAACAATAATCTATATTTCGTACTGTTACAATTCAACCACTTTGCATAAATAAAAAAAAAAAAAAAAAACCCCACTTGCTCACTTTCGTTTAAATCAATTGTATTTAATAGTTAATTTTCTCAGTAAAATTATGTAGTTAAGCGATGTGGGATTTTGGGTAAAAAAGAATAATTAGTAAACATGGGTAGATTTGGCCGCTGTCAGACCTTTGTGGCAAGGGTGACTAGTTTTCGTTTCACACGGAAAAGGTTAAGACCGGGGACCGGACGACTTTCGTTTTCAAGAGCAAGACTAAAGAGATGACTTGCAAATGTTAGACTGATTTCGAATGAGAATAGTCAAACTTTTACCGATGGCACCGGTCAATGGTTGATAAACCTCTCTTCCCTCCTCCTCCTTTCTCTTCTTCTTCCTCCTCCTCTCTTCGTATTTTCCTTCATCATTTTCTTTCTCTCTCTAACTTCCTCCATTGAATTCTTCGATTACTGGATTTTCCTTCCATTGTTTTTTGAGACTCTGTACTCTGTTTTTCATCACGACGATTTGGTTTTCTCGTGGAGTTTTTTTTTCCTCTTACCATTTCTGGGTTTTTCTTTTTCATTCATCAACAAGCTTGGTGGGGAGGAGAGAAGAGATATGGAAGTGAGTTACTCTGTGCTTTTTTTTTTAAGTAATATAATCTTGTATGAAGTAACCCGTTAACAACTGCTTTGCGGATTTGGCTCTGTTTCATAAAAGACGGGACCTGTAAATTTTGTGTTTGGTACTCTCTTTTTGTATATATGATGAACTATCTGGCCGCCAGTGTTTAATTATGCAAATAGAATTGTTTCCTTTTTGTCTCTTTGATTTTCTTGTTAATGGGTTTGTTTATTTCTTGAAATTGAATTTGGACATATGAGTTTTTATTACTAATATACAAGTTTATTCTGGATTATTACAATTCAATTTTTTTTTTCCAAATATCATGAATCTATAGATGCACATCTAAATTGGATTATAATGTATGTTAATAATCTTTTTCTCCATGTAAGAAAATGTTTTGTTATTAATACATGGATCATTTGAGAGGTCATTCACATTAAAAACCCTTTTTAACGTATAGTTATCCTCTATGACTTCTTTTAACAGTTCAGCTTCTTATTACTCTTCACTTTTTATCTGTAACTGTGAAAAGGAAATAATGGTAATACTTCATTTTTATTAGAGTTATAATGAAACATTGTAGTTTAACTATGTGACCTTTTGGTTTAAAAAAAGAAAAAGAAAAAGAGAGGTTACCATCAACTACTCTCTTTATCTCTTGGAATTTTCAATTGAAAATGGTTACTTATCTCTCTTTGACTTCTCTCTTAGATTAATGTTTTTGTTGTTTTCTTTTGTTTTGGTAGTTGCAACACATATTTTTGCATAGCTTTTTCCAGTTAGGCCAAAGGGTTGTTGGTAATATTGCTCTTGTTAATCCCACCAAAATCTACTTTGGAACTTGTTTCTTAGCTATACCTCCATATCAGTTTACTTCACCATTTCTTAACCTTGTCTTGAGGATTTGATCTCAATGGTATTTTGGCCTAGTTTTGTTGATTTAGTTATCTCAGTGCTTGGACTTTATGGCAATATTCTGCTTTTTATCAGTACTTTCTTGCATTTTCTTTCTTGTCTGAAATGTTCTGATTGTGATTATAAGCTTAATCTTGATACTACTAAATTGTAACATGCGTAGGTCCTTACATTCTAGAAGACATTGCTATATTGCTGTATCTTTGTTCATATATATATATATATATATATATATATATATATATATGTTGCTGTATTGTAAGTTTGTAGGCGATAATTGACAATGCAGCATCTCCTTTTGATCACAGCAGCGTGGACATGTGCCAAAATTTGGCAACTGGGAAGGTGAAAACAATGTTCCCTATACAGCATACTTTGAGAAGGCCAGGAAAGGTAGAGGTGGGAAGATGATAAATCCAAATGATCCACAGGAAAATCCAGATGCATTCTCCAAAATGCCACCATCATATCCAGCTCCTTCTCCTCCACATCCTTCTAGAACTAATAGAGCTCAAGCAGAGGAGCCAATGGGACGTGGTGCAGCTAGAACAACACGCGATCAACGTGGAATGAGCAGGGAAGATGGAAACTATAGGCAGTTCGCAGAGTCTCCTGCACGTACTGACAATACAAGTCGCAGAACTTCTAGTGATCACACATCACAGCAGCATTATGGTCATGGATCTAATTCAGGTCGACCTTCTAGGCCAAGTGCAGGATCCGAGCACAGCTTTGACAAGTCACCACTCCATCCACATTACCAGGCTAAGGTCAGGGGACCTGGTGGCGGTTCTCCTGCTCGAGAGGGGAAGAACTCGTATGATAGTAGCCATGGTACTCCCACAAGGTCTCGAATGAAACCAGCTAACCAAGCAGATGGAAGTGTATGTCTTTCTTATTCGCTTCTTATTTAAGTTGCCAAAACAATTCCATTATGCAATTGGATTCTTGCGTTTGCATTAGCTAATAAGGTGCTGATGTGATTGAATGAATGAATGTGAATTTGCAGCCTGATAGTGGTGCTACAGTTCCAAAATTCGGTGAGTGGGACGAGAACAATCCTCAATCAGCTGATAATTTTACTCATATTTTCGACGAAGTGAGGAAGGGAAGGCATAGTGGCTCCTCAAATGCACCTGGTGCTAAGTTTGAATCACCTTACCATAATGCAAGGCAGAGACCTGATGACAGTGCCAAGGTATGTTTATTACATACATATATTTTATCTCTCTCTTTTGATTTTGAGTGAGTCTGCTGATTCTTGAAACAACAGTCTGCCATATATATATATATATATGTATAATAATTGATTGCATTTATTTTCCAGGGATGCTGCTTTCCCTTTCTAAGGAAATGAAGAATTTTTGCGGTATGAAGTTTGTGTTTCATTGCAATTTGTTGGACATGTAAATAGCCCCAAGGCCTTTTTGGGATGCAGACATCTGTATTTCTTATAGAATATATATATATATATATATATATATATATATATATATATATATATATATATATATATATATATATATATATTTTGCCTTTTGTTTTGCTGCTCTGCCTGATTTGTTATTTTTCCTTGTTTCTGTATTTGTATCATGTAAGTACCAATTTTTTTCTTTTTATTTTGTTATCATATTTAGTTGAATCCCCCCGTCTATTTGATTTGTATTGCTGAGTTTTTCTTTACTAAAATGGTTATTCTAGACAGTTTTTTTTTATATATAAGAAGAGTGTAAAAAGGATATAGTTAATAAGATTTTAAATAAATGAATAACTTTTATTATTTTTAATATTAACAAGTGTTTAATATTATTTACTTTCAATAAAAATTACCTTAAAAAAAGTCATTAACTTAACATAATAAAAAAAATAAATTACCAGTTTAAAAGTTTAAAAGTCAGGGTGATACTTTCTTTCGAGTAAGAGTTGAATTTTATAACACAATTTAGGCCGAATTTGATTTAGTTAGAAAACCAAACTTGGCCTAGATTTAATGGACTCGAATTTGAATTAGTTGAAAAACTTTGGGTTGGAGGCATTCCGGGCACAACCTTGATGAAATTTGAATTAGTTAGAGTCGTGATGACTCGTATACCATATAAAATCAATACATTATATAAGTAATTATCACGAAGCTTCATTTATGACTTTAAAATGTCATAAATTTATGATATATATGCTTTGAATATTATAAATAATTCAGTTGGTAGCAAATTCAAGAACATTAAAAATATTATGGAAGACGCTTCAATTTTATTTTATTTAAAAAAAAATAATAAAAAATACTAGTGTTCTTCATTTATATATATATATAATTACCATTCTCCTTTAATAATTGTTTATAGATTTTTTAAATTCATGTATGACTTTTGAAGTGGAATTCACTAATTTAAAAAGTTAAAATTTAATTGGTAGCTTGACAGAGTTGTAGTATATATTATATATATACAGTGTACATCCTGATGATAATTTAAAATTTTATATTATTTTATTATTTATTTATTATTTGAAAAAGAAAATTAAAATTCTTAATAATTTTGCAAACGCTTTACCGTCTAAATCTAAGAAGAGTTGAATGTGTTTCAGGAATTAAAAATGCATTAAAAAAAAATTAGAATAGAAGAAATGGAAGGAATTCTAAAATTCTAAAAGTGCTGACGAGGACTGAACGCATGCATACACGTAAACATGGAAAAGGAAAATTTCAAAATTTGGTTTAGGCGTGGTGTGCCCTTTTTTTTTGAATTTATTTTCCAATTTCTTACCATATATTTTAGAGAGACTACCACGTGGCTACTGTTCTAGCTCTAACAGGACCCGCCCGGATTCAGAGAACCGAGTTCAACCACACTCGGCCTTGGCGGATCCTATTTGATTCATTCATCTGTTTTGTTCAATCGTAAATGGTTACTGGTTACCCAAAGAAAAGAAGGAGAAAGAATCAGCCGACGCTGTTTCTCTGTGTGTTTACAGTCTCTAACACCGCCTCCTCTTTCTTCTTTCCATCTCTCAAAATCCATTACAGATATAAAACCCTAGAATCGGAGAGGTTCATTTGATAAGTGATAAATCCGTTACGACTTCCATTTTCTTTTTTATATCAGGTTCGCTCCGTCTCCCTCCCCCCTTTCTTTTTTTTTTTTTCCTGTGATCTTATGCCTTTTGGGTTGGAAGTTTTTCTCTCTTTTTTTTATTTTTTTTTTAAATTTATTTACCTGAGTTTTTCTTCTTCTTTTTATTAATCCTTGTGGCGATTATGAAAATGGGATTGTTTAGACTTAAGTTTTGAGTTTCTGAGAATGTCTGTGTATTTTTAGTTCATCGAAATCGATGATTAAACTCAAACGCTCTTCTCAGAGGTTATGTGGAAAAAATTTCATCTTTTGCATTGACTGTGAAAGGGTCTTTTTTTTTTTTTTTGTGGGAAAAGAAGGGCTTTTCTGGTTTCGTGATATATGATTTCTTTGAAATTGAATCGACCTTTTTTGCCCAAGACTCAATTCAGGAGAATCTTGAAGTTTCAGTGAGTGGGTGTTTTTTTTTCTCCTGTAAGTCATTTATCGAGGGAAGTTGCCATACGAAAGACACATTATTGATTTCTTCACAGGGACAACTGGACTATTTTACACTTTTTATTCTTTGGGGGATGCTAATTATTTAGAGGGCTCTTCTCTAGAAGCCTATTGTTAACATAGGGCCCCTTGGAACATAGGAAGTCTTTCTATGCCAGACTCAGATAATCATTCTATGACTCCTGAAGAGTGTAAATTGTATTTTCTAAGTGGTGGTGCATCAAGTGCATTTTGATGATTAGATTAAACATTTGATAAATTTGCTTATTTGCAAATCAGAATCTCTATATTCTCATTGTTGCCTATGAGAGAACTTAGAGTATCTCTTAGTCAAATGATATTTCTAAATCTTTTTAACATGAACTCGTGTCACTTAATTATTGTGAAAGGACAATAATAAGCTGAGATAACCATAACCATTTGGTTCTCTCTGCAAGGTGTGATGTCTGGTTTCTGAACATCTTTCATATTATATTTTGCTTATGATTTTCTGTATAAGTAATTGCTGCTCTCCATCTTCGGAGAGCATCATTTATCTATGGTATTGAATATGATTTGATGTTTTCACTAGGAATTTGGAAGGATTTTTTTACTTGAAGAGCAGTCAAAGTTTAGAATGAGCAGCCAGGAGCAGAGGGAGCAACCTGTGAGGCGTTTAAGGTCTCTCAGGAGAAGGAAAACAGGATTAGACGTTGATCTCAATGTTGTACCACCAAATGAGAGTCAAATTCAAGTTGGTAGTTCAGCTCCTCGAGGAGTTGCAGAGGCACCACCAGCACCAATTGATCTTGAAGCATTCGATGATGATGTTATTATTTCCTCCCCGAGGGCGTTTGCAGAAGTATGCTTTTCTTCTTGGTCTTATTTTCTCTATTTTCCCTTGAACCTTTTTTTTTTTCTTCTTGGGGAGAGGGGTGGTTGTTGGGATTGCTTATTTGGTTGTGTTGATCTTTTACCTACTCATATAACTAACTGTTTTGAAGATCATTGAATTTATGTCAGGCTAAAAACAATTCTAGAAGGAACCGTCGACGAGCAACAGTAGTTGATGTAGATTCTGGTAATTTCAGTTTCCCTTTTTGCCAAGTCTTCTGTTTGCTTAATGTATATTTCTTTGATACTCTTCCTGAGCTCAGTATGTCATGGACCAGAAGTAACTTTTACTTATGTGGGTCAAATTTTCAATCAAGGAATTAATTTGTTTAGTGTCTTGTGGCCTACTAACAGTGTTGTTCCCTTATGCTTGGGTTTTTTGGAAAAAGGAGTTGCAGTGTTATATTGCCCTTGATTATTGATCTTGTTAGTGTAACATGAGATCTAATCATTGCTATAAATCGAAGTGGTAATCCTGGAGGCAGAAGTGAATGGCTTGAATTGAGTCTATTTATTCTCTTCAATGCTCTCCTTTTAATCTTTTTGCTTGTCTTTTTTAGTTCTAATTCTGTAAGTTGAGAAGATAAGGGTTATTTTGAGATATTAACATTTCTATGCTAGAACATTACTGATGATGTGTATTTCCTACAAATATATTGGGTTCTGAGTATACTTCTCAAACTGAGGGATTGATGATAGCTTGATAGAGATGATGAAGGATTTGTAGAATATATAAACTGAGAGATACAGTCATTCAGTTTTTGGTTTTTTTCCCCCTTTCTTTCTTTGGGGGTTACCAGATTTCTGCTGTTGTAAATCCCTGTAAATAAATTTTACTGGCTAACATGGTGTTTTTATGTTTTTCCTTTTCTTTTGATGACCTCTGTTTCAAACAGTTGCAGAAGAAACATCCTGGATTCCACCAATTACTCGCAGCAAGCGGAGAAGAGGATCTATGAACCAAAGACTTACAAATTGTGACCTCTTCATTAACCTGGAAGCTAGTAACAACTCCATGGTAATGCTGATGTTCTTTGAGGCTGCTTGTCGGACTTTCTTTGCCACATTTTGATGATAATGGACAACTCTGGCTTGCTTATGCATTTTTGCCTTCATTTCAATAATTCTTTTAGTTTTATGTTGAACCAGCTGGTTTACCGGTTTAATGGTTCACCAAATGGTTCAAACTACAACCTATTTTTTGAGGAAAAAAGAGGTTTGAAGGGTTCAATCAAACCAGTTGTCCAACCAACTTATCCGGTTCAAAAAACATGTCAGGGCCTTCATATTTTAGTCACTCACTTGCATTTTTAAATGAGACGAGCATTTTAAGACTTGCCTTCAGGACTCTGATTTGGTGTTCTGTATTACAGAGGGATAGTGCAAAATGTGATGTACCTCCACCTCCACCCCCAAAGGAGCTTACCTTCAATTGCCCAGTTTGTATGGGTCCTTTAGTTGAAGAAGTGTCGACCAAGTGTGGTCACATTTTCTGCAAGGCATGCATCAAGACTGCCATTGCTGCTCAGAGTAAATGCCCTACATGTAGGAGGAGAGTGACTGCAAAAGACATCATCAGGATTTATCTTCCGGCAGCAAGTAGTTCTTAAGGTTATTCTCTCCTTTTCTTCCTGTCTCTTTTTTTTTCTCTTTTCCTGTGAATGGAATGTTTTTTATTATTGAAGTGGAAAACTTTTCGTATTCAGCTGACCATATTGTTTGTAGTTTGTAACATTGAGTACTTGATATCATCATCAGCATAAAGCCTCAAAATCTGTTCAGGATGTCTCATTTCACATGTATATATATTTATATGATTTATATTATGAAAATAGAAAGTTCAGAGGCTTAAACTGAAATATATTAAAATAAAAGCTTAGGATAACCCTGAAGAATTGCTCTTATATCTCTACCTATTCTTTATTCAATTCATAATCTAGTTTAACTCTTTAAGTCTATCTGCAAGTTTTTTTCTGTTAAAATCAAATGAATGTGGATATTGTTTACATTTACTGTTAAAATATGGCAGTTTCTGAGAATTGATTTACTTTACAACATCTTAAATTTAGTCAGTAGATTTAGGTTATGTGAGCTTGTTGACTCTTTAGTGTAAAAATTGCTATATATAATTCAGAAGTAACTATAGAAAACGAGCCTCTTTTTGATCAGGTGTGTCTATTTTAGTAGCTTTGCATATTTTAGTGAATGAAAATTTTAGATTCTACACTGTGAAAGTACCTTACATTAAAATTGTTGTTTATAGTATTTGGATAATATGTTTGTGATTTGATGTTCCAGTCTATTATAATTATTTTAATATCATTATTGATGTGTTTCAATAGGTTTCCGTGGTCTGCATTTTTAAGGTGGCGGAAATGGGAAGTTCTTCATAGTACAAGAAGCAACTTTGAAGATTCTAAATTTGATGATGGTATATTATATAGGATTTGTTTGTAAGGGTGATTTTGTGGATGCCATCTTGTAGGTTTTTGGTGTACTTTTATACTCAGCTAACCACCCAAACTAAACTATAGTTTATTTTATGGTACATAAATTTCTAGCTGAAAAGCTTCTTTATTTTAGATGATATACAGTTGCAATCTACCTGTGCTTTTTTCGCTCATGGATTTTAAGTGCTTTGAATTCTTAATTCTTTCCTTGCATTTACTTGTCCCATTTTCCTTTACCACAAACACAATACTAATATGGTTGCTACCAATGAGCAATAGAAGATTCGAATCCATTTAGGGCATCTGGTGTCTTCATCCTTTTTGTGAGACACTAATTACGATTCAATCTTTTGTGTATGTATATGTATATATATATATATATATATTTGTATTATATGTTAATAGTTTCTTTATTGAAGATCAAGTGAAATTCTTTCAAGATAGGAAGAAGATGCCAAAACTTTCTATGAATAAATTATTGAAAATATTTAAATACACGGTACATGATTTGAGATATAAAGCTCGACGCTACAACACTTATGTGGACAACAGGAGAAACTATATTCAACACCAGACAATGAAGGGAAGGGTATAATGGCAAAAAAAAAAAAAAAAGAAAAAGAAAAGGAGAGCGGTGACAAGAAAACGGTAAGGAGAACAAATCTAAAGAGAGAGACCAAAAAAAAAAATGAAGTTTCCTCAAGAATGCTGGAAATTAGTAAGTACAGAGACTAGATCACATGCAAAGATCATCTTTTGGCAGGTTTCTTCCTCCACTCGGTTCGGCCCCTGTTTATTTCAAGGCCATCATGTGATAATCTCAATAGGTGAAGAAATTGGGGGCATCCGTCCCCATCTTTTGCAGCCGAAGCAGAACCATTTGTCATCTTTAGGGCTCCATCCTCGTCAAGTTCAGGACTAGTGAGGGAATCAACCACATCATTGTGCTGGCACTCACGCCGGTAGTCCAGTGTTATCATTTTCAGTTCATAATTATCAATTACTTCTTGAGGCATGCTCTGTAATATACATACATACTTACATTATGAGTAGAAAACATGCTAGATAAAATTTCAAGTTGGAGAACTGATAAGGACCACAGACTAAACAATAACAAGAAATCACATACACAAATAAAAAGAATGGCTCTAGATCGAGATGATTTATGTCAAAGACAGAGCTTTCTTACCTAAAATCATCAAAAGCCTTATCATATGATGCAAGAAACTAAGTACGTAAGCAAACCTGTAACATTCAGCTCATGGAAGACAGCTTTTGTTCACAGTTTCTTAATTTTGACATACAGCTTCTTGGATAAAATAAAATACACAAAAGATCCCTTTTCGACCAAAAATGGGCATCCTCAAGTACAAAAGACTACTTTTGATGCTTATATCAAGTCTGGCCAAAAAGCTAACAGGGAACTGATCAATAATCATAATACCTCCAAGTCATATGAAATAAAATTAATCATAGTACTTCAACCACACGGATACATGCTTATGTGCACTCCTCGGCAATGAGCATGACTCAGAAATTAAGTTAAAGCATCATAATATATGCCGTACTGACCTCGAGAACCCATCCAATGTAGGTAACATTGTTTACATGCTGATTCATGTCCAAATCAGCTCTTCGTGGCTGCCAATATTGGAGAGGTTAAAAATCCTAAAATAAGAACCTTGAGTTTGTCTCTAGAAGCAAAAATCTTACCACCAGTTCTAGTTTAGAATATACTCCAGGATCTTCTAATTTTACTATTTTCTTCAGGCTTGCATTGTTCTCCTCAGGAAAAGCTAATCTGACATCCAAAATTAAGTCAATGTTATTTGACAAAACATTTTATGAAAATCATCAATAAAAGTAACAACAAGAAAAGGGGTGATGACCAATATATGGACAACTTGGTGGTGAAGGCATCTTAAAATCACATGTCACAGGATGTTTCACCAGCTAAATTACCATCTCAAAAAATGCTTCATGATCCAACTCACCCAAAAATTGAAGGTGAGGCTAAGTACAATTCTTAAGTTTTCTTGTGGCTAAATACAACCATGTGATGTGAATAGTCAGATTCTGTATACCAAAGTTATTGTAGAAAATTCAGTTTAACTGCACTGGAAACCAGTCACAAACGGCAAATCTTCCCATCTTCTTTAGGATGTATGTGACTTGCATTCTCTCTTTACTTAATAACATCATAAAAGGAATAGAAGCAGAGAGGATTTATATACATGGACTAACTCTAAAACTAAAAGTGAGGAGTAAAATATGACTATCAAGCAGCTCTAAACATTTTCAGTGAATTTTTGTTATGCAAAATCATGTAAATACTTGAAAATGTGATTGTTGAAATTTAGCAGATACAGAAAGAGTGAGGAATATCAGAACCTTACCTGAGTGTTTTGGGACAGTATATTAAATATTCATCTCGAACCTCATCAGTGACTTTCTGAAGGCGTCTAGTAACTTGGTTCATCATTACCCATTTGCTGCAGAAAGAGTGTTAATCATCATTGTTAGCTATACAGCTTATCTGAAAATTCCGTTGGAATGATTCCTGACTGCTAAAGCAACTACTTTATCAAACACCCAACAGAAGCTTATAGAGAAAGCATGAAGTAGCAACAGACTCTCATAATTAACCAAATTAGCTGAGTAGTCTCTTCAGGTATTACGTATTTCAGATAAAGCTCAATTGACAAACTCAACTCAGGAGCTTGGATATTTCGATATTCATTCCACTCAAACAGTCAAAATTTTATCATAACTTCCAATTCAAGAATGATGAGAACTAACAATGAATCTGAAATTCACCTCGTAGCTCTTCCGATGACTTCACCAGTAGCATAGTCCTTGAGAATCCAATCACGTCTAGTTCCAATTCTTCCTTCACTCTGGCACCATGTCTCTATTTCAACAACGTCACCCCTATCCAAAGATATTAACAAGTGAAAACATGAAATTGCAGTCTTCAGAAGCTTCTAGGTGATAAAATAATAAAAAAGACAAAGCTAGGAAGTCATTATTACCAAGCAGGGTACTTGTAGATCTCAATGTGCATTCGAGCTGTAACCCAGATGAGGTTCAACTTTCTCATGGTAAGTGTTGTTGCAAATCCATCCGTTGAAAACCCAACACTCTGAGCATGGTTGCATCCAACCTCCTGTACAATAGATATCAAAATAAATTCCTTGAAAGAAAGAGCGCACATCATAGAAAACAAAATCTCCAAGAATATTCAGAAGCATCCACATATATTTATGAATCAAATTACTAGAATATCTTCATCATAAGGTTAGCAACACCAACTAAACTCATATTGCAGATGATTAGTCTTCGAGATTTGCCTGAATATCAGAACCGGAATTAATCGAAAACATAATCTGATGAGACGGTTCAGAAGTGGGGGCAACATAGAAAAAGACAAACTTCTTTGACATGAAGTGGCTGCGTAAAAGCAAGTTGTTGAACAAACCACCAAAAAACATCTAACAACCTAATCAAGGAAAAACGTATCAATCTCAGAAAATTCAAAATCTGCCGATTCATTGTTCTACTTTTTCAACAACTACGCACGTGTAAAATCAAGGCAGCCAGCTCAACGAGAAAAAGAAATCTATACTTCTCAAAGACCCAGAATAAACCCAAATCAATTTTCCTTGCACAAATTCGTCGATTAAACTAATTCCCAGTCCTTAACAGAGTTAAGGATATCTAATAAATAATCATACAATTGGAAATTGGAAAACATTTCAGAAATCTTACAGAAGATATCATAAGAAACATAAACTGACAAATCAATTACTGAAAACTACATAAATATCAAATTAAAGCATGATATAAAAAGTATTCAAATATTACCTGCAAGAGATTTGCAATGGTCTCGACAGTGGTGGTTTTATTAATTCCCACCTCATAACTCCTGACAATAAACTTCTCCTTATAAGACAAACCATCCTCCACCAAGCTACCCAACCTGAGCCGGTCAGCCAAGCTGGGCTCATTCCCAGACCCAGCAACTTGCTTGGTATTAACCCCATCGGTAGCAACAGCCATAACACGACTCTTAAGAGGCAACACCAAAGAAGGAGGAGGAACAAAATCATTCCGTCGCTGCGGATAAACAGAATTGAAGAATCGTTGATTCCGGTCTCCAATGGCAGCAGTAGCAGCATTCGATGCCGCAAATCCTCCCCTCAACAACATTGTCAAATTCACAAAACACACACCGTTCCTCTGTTCTCTCTGTCAGTATCTACACGGATTGCATGCCACAGAAAAGCTTCTGCAATTCTGTGATGTGAAGTCGAGCTTTCACTTTCTCTGTTGAGCTGGGTTGGGTGGGTTGGGTTGGGTTTAAAATTTCTTTTTAAGGGCGTAGTGTGTCGATGCGGCCGAGGTTGTGCATTTTTTCGTGTCAAACTTTAACAACTAAAATGTCCCTGCTTTTCCGGGAATATTACCATTTTTACTACTCTTTTTCTCATATATATATATATATAATATATATATATATATAATATGTTTTTACCAAAAAAAAAAATTAATAAAATATGTCTTCTTTTGTCAAAAATATTTATTTTCTTTTCTTTTTTTATTAAAAAGTATGTCTTTTTTTACTAATTTTAAATTATACATCAACTAAAATTTGAGATTTTTATTTTACTTAAATTATGATTTTTTTTATTAGTTTAGTTGCAATTTTGAAAATAAATTTGTAATTATATATAAAGGAATAATTGGTTATATAAATATTTATATTATGTTTATTTAGATAAATAAATTTTTTTATTAGATTATTAAATTTGTATTTTATTTTTAATTAAATAAAAAGGTCTTTCTCATTTAATTTTATTAAATTTTTATCATCTAATTTTACATACTAAACATATGTAACATTGATAAATGATTGTTTTGTTATTTATAATCTTATTGATTAATACATACAAAATTCTTATTTATTCAATTGAATTAATTTATGAATGAAATATTAAAGAAATTAATGATTTTTAAAAACGAAAAGTATTATGAAAATATGAATTAAACTATGAGATTGTAAATGAATAAAATTTATTTCATAAAACTTATGTGTGCTTAAAATATAATAAAAAAAAAAACTAAAAATTGAATAATTTTAAAATTTTAATCTATACTTTTAACTTTGACTTTAGGCATCCGTATTTGTTGGTTTTCCATACTTTTCATTTCTTTATACAAATTGTGTTCACAATTATTTTTATTAAATTTTATTTCAAAATTATTATTATTTTAATATGTTTGAGTCATTTAAAATTCTCAAAATGTTGAAATATTATAATCGTAAAGATTTACTTTTTTTTTAAACCATAATTATAATAGAAATATTTTAAGGTTAATTTCTTCTTTTGATTTTAAAAAACAATTAATTTAATTTTTATTTTTATTTTTTAATTAATATCTTATAAACATGTGCTAATTAATTTATAAATATATATTTATTGAGATTTTTTTTCCTTTGTTTTCTATATACATACTCTTAACATATATATATATATATATTATAATATATATATATATATAATTTACTCAAAATAACCTAAAATAATCTAAAATAACCTAAAATAACAGATACAATTATAATAATAAAATAACATTTTTAGTTTATTCAAAAACACATATCTTAAAAAAAACAATAATTATAATATTATTTAAATAAAATAGTAATATATAAATGAAATAAGAGTTTGTATATATAAATTTAAAATATTAAAAAAAACCCAAAGAAATTTCGGGCCAAGAAACATGTTAAAGGATTTGCACTAAGTTGGGCTGCATTGAGAAAATTGGGCCTTCTAATTTAGCTCAAATTTGGGCTTCTTAAAGTGGACTCAAAATTTTAATTTCTCGGTTCCAAATTAAAAAATAAAAGAAAAGAAAAGAAAATTTAGTTTGATATAAATATTTGTTGCGTGAAAGTATATAAAAACTCAAAATTTGAAGTTAATTTAATGAATGACTTTCTTACTATTTTAATTATTTTTTCAAGATTCAATTTAAAAAAAAATAAAAATAGTATAGTGAGATATTGACAGGTAAGCAAATCTATTAAAATAATAATAATAATTATTATTATTCTCAGGCCGAAGCTGTAATAATAATAATACATATAGATTAGAGACATTACATCGACAGCCTCTTTTAAATTTCCAGACGATATTTTTATTTTATTCTTTTCTTGTAGACAAGTAAAAATATCAATTTATCCGTAATCTTTATTTTTTAAATTTATACAATTTATAACCCGTCAACCTATTACAATTATAAAAATAAATTAAATTTTTATTGAGAAAAACATATATATATATAAGCCTGCATGATTTTTCACGACCTTCCCGAGAAAAATCTCCCACGTTTTCGCCATAGTCCAATAACCGTAATTTTAATTTAATTTAATTATTTTCAACAATAACAATAAACATTTTAAATTTATTCGATGTGGGAGAAATTATATAAGGTTATTGTATAATTTTTTTTTTATTGTCCTCATTTTTTTTTAAGATTAATTTGAATTTAATTTATAAGAGCGTCATAAAATTTTTTAATATAAAATTAATCTACTCCAAAACAATATTTATTCTAAAAAAACTATTTAGAAGTCATTTTAACCAACTTGTTGGTTATTATATAATTTCAAACAACTATAATTTTGTCTCATTTAGAAAAATATATAATAATAGTGGCACGACTGCACATTTCTTTCTTGACTTATATATTATTACTAGCTTGCTTTCATACATACACTCAGATTTGATTTAATTATCTAATATTTGTTTAACGAAATAAAATAAAATATTAAATGAAAGCTGACATTGTTGAGAATTCTTCCATGTTTATGGTGTTATTTAAAGTCAAATCCACCAGCTTTTGTAAAGACAGCGCTGATGAACTCTTACTCTTAGAGAGTAGTAAAGAATATATATAGATATATATCATCAGCTTTGCTCCGGTGGTGGTGCTGAGTTGACTCATTGATTATGATGGAGGTGTTGCAGTACCAGAATGAGGAGGTCGGCGGCGAGGAGAACCTGGTGGCGCGTCGTTCACGACATTATTCTAATGGTGGTGATGGTGAAGGCGGCAGTAGTGGTGGTGGTGATAATAATATTGACGACCTGTCCAAAAATAGTGTATATTTGGACCAAAATTCAAGTGAGAACAACTTTTTCCTTTTGTCTCCTCTTTCTAATTTAGTCAACGCTTCTCTATTTGCATTTTTTCATTCTTCTTTTTTTTTCCTTGGGAATTTCATGATTTTTCCCATGTTTTTTTTATTACCTTATTTCTAAAAGATTAAAAAAATTATTCATGTGTAAATATTATATAAGATTTTAAGGTGATCATGCTTTTTTTCAAAATAAAAATAGAATTATGTTTGTTGATCGAATTTAAATTAATCGGAATAAATTAAAATAGAAAATAGATTAAAATCGTGAAATTGATATATAATATATATATATATATATATATATATATATATATATATATATACTTAGAGATTACTTTTGATGACATAGTAATATGCATCATAGATTCATAATTAGTTGGATTCCAGTTAGTTGGAAAAAGAAACAGAAATGTTCATCATAGGAATGTAATTCTAGGATATTAATGTTTAATTTGATAAAATTAGGACAACCTTTGTTCTTGTAATGAAGGAATGTGGAAATGTCGCCACTGCATTTGGACTTATTACCAAAATGGAAATCCTTTGCTTCATCATATTCATCATCACAAACACTTCAATTTTGCCTCTAGAGGTCAGTAGACATACAAACATATATATATATACATTTGCAATCAATTTGCATGGCTTTGTAGATACAAGATCATAATTTCAGTAAGTGCATTTATATATATATATATATATATATATATATATATATATGAATATGAATTTGATCCATGTTGTACACAGATGGTTTGCAAGAAGAAAGTGCAGGAAAAGTACAGGAAATAGACATTCAGAAACTCATCACTGTGATAAGTGGCAAAAGTATTGGGACTTTGCCACTCTCCACAAAGCAAACAGGGGAAGAAGAAGAAGAAGAAGAAGATGGTACAGTTTCTTCAGCAAGACTAATCAAGAACGAAAACTTAAACTTGAAAATCGATATTGTAGATGAAAGTGATGAAGAAATAGTTGAACTAGAATTCGAAAGAGCAGTGGAAAAGATGCATACACACGAGTATAACATGTATTGTCCGAATTGTAGTAATCGTATTACTAAGGTGATTCTTCGTAAGAGAAAAAGAGAAAGAAGGACTAAACCAAAGGACCTACTTGGATGTTTATCATGTTTCAGCATCTTTATTCCAAAAGGTAATAACTTTCTTTCCTTTTGTGAGAAACACATTACCAAAAGAATCTATTTAGATACAAATAGCTACTAACTCTTTCTCTCACCAATACCATACTTACAAATGGAAAATAAAAATAAAAATGTTACCTTTTTCTTTAGATCATCATCATGTATCCCATGGGAAGAAATTTGTTAACTAACTCCTCCTGTCCTATATATATTATGTCCCTCCGTTTCCGGAAGATGATTCTTGATTCTTGATTCTCTTATCATTGTTTTTCGGAAGAGAAAAGATAAAGAAACAATGGGGCTGTGGACGCTTATTTGTATGTTTTTACCAGGTAGAGAAGTTCAAGAACTGGCCGTGTTTGTATGGTTTATTTCTTCAGCTGATCCTACTTTGCTCAAATTTTCTATACAGGAAATATTCTGAACCCACTGAAGATTTTTGGAACTCGGAACAAGCCTGAGGGATCACAAACTAGTCTGCAGCAAAAGCCCTCGACTGCACCTGATGGAAGTCGGATCATTAATGTCCCTGAAAAATTCGGTAAGCAAACAATTACATAACAGACTAGGTTTTTTCCTCGAAAATTTTAATGTACTATGTTTTGTGAGCAGGGGAAACAACACGAGGGGAAATTCAAGAGGGACATGACATAATTGATGGTATTATTCTATTATTCTCCCAGAACTCGAAAAATCATGAAATATTTACTTACTCCTCTGAAAAATTAAAATGAAAATGCAGGTGGTGTTCAGTATCCTCCTCCACCAGTTCCGACTGGAAATTATTATACTGATCAAGAAAAGAACATTCCAGAAGCTAGTCAACCACTGATAGCAAAACAAAGATCACAGAGTTCACATTCATTGGAGATCTTGAAAAGCATCGTTTATGGAGGTTTAATGGAATTAGTTACAAGTTTGAGTATTGTATCATCTTCTGCAGCTTCTCATGCTACTACTTGTGAGTCTTTTTTTCCCATCTGAAAAATCCCTTTTTTTTTTTTTTTCTCAATCCCAAATTCCAGTTTCTTGATTATGGTTTCTTTGTTTCCATTTTTGTCAGTGAACACTGTGATTCTTGCATTGGCAAATTTATTAGGTGGAGTTTTTGTGCTATTACATAACGTGAGTTGCTAATAATAAAAACCCATTGCTTTTTTTTTTAAGAAAAAAATTGTAAATTATATGATGAAATTTGGAGAATAATTCATGGCAGGTAAAAGAATTGAAGTACGAGGATTCTGAAGAAGCAGAAGAATTAAAAGAAAGCAGATACCTAAAAAAACTGGGAAGGAAAGAGAATTTCACAGTCCACATGATATTTGTTCTGTTATCTTACGTTGTATTTGGTCTGGTTCCTCCAGCTGTATATGGATTCACATTCCGGGAAACGGACGATCAGGATTTAAAGCTGGTGGCAGTTGCAGGAGCTTCAGTTCTGTGCGTATTTATTCTTTCGATTGCAAAGGTTTTCACAGACAGACAGCAATCTTTCATGGGTTATTTAAAGACAGTTGTGTACTATGTTGTTGGTGCAGTCGCGGCTTCGGGAATCGCATATGCATCTGGTCATTTATTTGAAAGGTTTATAAATGATCTGAGTTGGTTTGATCCAAAAAAGCCAGTTGAACAATTGCTGATTCCTGGAAACAAGAATTGGGTTTCTTTTTAATTTCAGTTTCCATATATAATAATGCTGCATTTTTATTTTTATTTGTTTTGCTTTAAATTTACTCCCTTTGCAGTGGTGATTGTGAGTTTGAAGTTGTTGGTTTTTTTTTTTTTTTTTTTTATTAATGTTCACAAATTGTGCTCTGTTTTGTAAATTTTGGCTTTATTTTATGTCCGTTCCTATTAATTAAGTTGAAGATGTGATGAAATTGTTATATGTTCTACCAATTCTTTACTCAATTTGTTGCTTGGTTTTCACTAAAATAAGTACGACCATTCAAAAACATGCTTTCTTCATCCATTATTGGTTGTCCCAAAATGGAATCTAAATTTCAGTCACTTTTGACTTTTGGAAAAAAGTTAATTACATTCGTGTACATAAAAGCTTAAGAAGAGAAAAAAAATTTCACAAGTGAAAAAGAGTTATTGTCAGTCCCACATCGAAAAAAATAGATGCAAATAGTATAGTGAGCAACTTCAGGTACTTCTTTATATAGTCGATTTTCAACGAACTTCTCGAGACACGCAAGATTGGTACTTTATGTACGACTGTGGTATACATGGAGAAGGATCCATGATTGTAATGAATGAAATAAAACACAAGAAATTGGGAGAAAACTTTTCTGCTTGGAGTCTTTACTCAATTTTTTTTTTTTTATTTTGCAAATGTTCTGCACATATGGTCATGAATTAGTTACAGTATAAGCAAAAGTAAAAGGAAAATAATAAGGATGTGTGGAAATTAGGCCACAAAAAGAGACCATATTTTGTGGAACAACTGTATTAGTATAATCACAAACTTAAAAATTCCATCTTGGAGATGAATGAGCAGCAGTCTGCCGAGGTGGGTTTGGCTTCTGTTGCTGCTCCATGCTGTTCCTCTTCTTCATAATTGAAGAAACAGTTGGACTGAAGTAGTCGTTACTCCTATGGGATGCTGCCCCTTGTGAATATACCTTCCTTGCCTGCATGAAACTTCTCTGCTTCTCAATCATTGTCCGGCGAGTCACTGTATGTTTCTGGGCAGGTCCCCATCTATTGTAGTTCACACAACTTTGACTCCTTCCGACGTAGTGGATTCTCCCCCTTCCTTCCCTGGGGCTTGGATAGTTTCGACTTTCAGCTGTTTCTGCAGAGTACATGGTTGTTTCTCCCTCGCTACTGTATTCATGGTGCACATCAGCGATGTCAATCTGGGATGAACTAGATTGTATCTCACTTGCAGCACCATTCACTGATCCTGTTGAGGATTTGTCTATGCTTGCTATAGGCCCAGAATGTCCTCCGTCACTAGCTCGATTTTCAATCATTTGGTGCTCTGAATTTGACTGTGTTCTTCTTGCAGGCTGTGGTGAAGTTGTAACTTTAGTAGTCCTTGGTGGAAAATTGATATCCAGGAGCTGGATTTGGGTACTGTCTTTCCTTACTGGAATAGATGTTAATTTTGGTGACTCATAAATTTCTGGAGTTGGGATCCCCTGTACATGAGCTGCAGCAGATGGATTACCGGTTACGGGTTCATCTTCTGAATTATTTGCAACAGCAGAAGAACTAGGTCCAATCTGCTGAAGAGGTTTTGAAACCTTGTTTGATGATGTTGGAGTTCCTTCAGTTTCATCTTCTGTTGGCTTGAAAACTCTACGCATTGTGAATGATGCACAAGAATGCTCGCTCTTCTGTCCGGCAGACATCAATCGGATAAGGGGTAACTTTGGTTTGCTCAGATCATCAAGGTTTCCCTCCCAATGCTGGTTTAACCAATCACAGATGATAGGTATTGGAATACCGAATTGCATTGGAAGATCTTTCTTCCAAGACGAAGACGATGATGATGAAGTTGTAGAGGATTTTGTATTTGGAGATGTTGCTAGCTTCATAGGATCACAAACCATAAATGCTAGATTTCCATGAACATCAAAACCAGCAGAACCAGGGCTCCAGGTTACTCCATCTGTAGAAAGCTTGATCAGGTTGTCAGTAGCTATTGCAACCTTACCTTCACCCACACTCAATTCCCCATTCTCTGTATACCCTAAAAGGAAAACTACACTACCCAGATCCAGATTAGACTTTGAACAGGTTTTCAAGTACTGAGCATGGGATGCCGAGGCACTTGTTTCCCCATCAATGGCATCAAGGCCTACTATAGTCAGATCAAGAACAGAGCTTGTGATAAAGAACCTGTTATCCAAAGAGGCCAAATGTTTAAATCCTTGATTCCTAGATGTTACGCAGATTTAATCAGAAACAAAATTCCTCCAAACCTTTTAGCTACCAATAGCAAAAGCTAGATAATCATCATATCCAAAACAAGAAAATCTTCCAATAGCAAATGAAAATAATGTTTTAACAGACACTAGAATTCAGATTCTCATCTCTCTCCCTAGTACCGCATTCTAATATCCCCGACACATGTTTTAAGGAGGGAAGTTCAAGTTCTTTGGCAACATGCACCATATATAACAGTTTAACCTACCAGAAAGCTACTTAACTTAGCATGGTTTTGAATATTTGCCCTTCTCATTCCTCTGGATAATGGGCTTCTTTCCTCAAAAAGGGAACAGTGATGGTATTCCATTGAATGCTTACTTTAAACTGAGGTATGAACAGTGATGGTCAAAAGAGATTAACCTTGTTGCTTTCTCAACACTAGGACACATGAAATTGAAGTTACTTGTTCACTATATATATATATATATATAAAAAGCTATATTTCCAAGTCAGATATCCATTAAGCATATGCAAGTCATGTCAATCAAATTATTCAAAGCAAATAATTTCTTTTAACAATTGGCATCATTAAATCCAACCCATTTACTTACTTACTCATTTGAACATGTAGACACAAATTAAAAGTATCTGAACAGTCCAGCAAGTACAAATAATATGAACAAATAACAACAAGCAACTGTCAAATCCAGGTTCTAGCTACCAACAAGAAAAATGTCAAATCTAAGGAACCTACACTTGTTGAGTAGAAAATTGTGCATTGGCACCTCATAGTATACCTATGGCCACATAGCACCTAAAAATATTTCAAAGAATCAGTAAATCTATCAACTGATCGAGAAAATTTGGATTCGGTAATAGTTAATCTAAAGTAACCTAATAACAACCAGATCCATTATGATTACAACCCTAAATTATCCTTCCAAAATCCGTTCTGCTACTCATTACCACCTAGCCACATTCTACAGTCAACTAATCATCACAGAATCTGTTCTCTTTTAACATCTTTAAACTGAGTAAAACAGTACCGGGGATTTTATTTAGGACAACGTTTATTCATCCAACAAGAAGAGTGTGGGAAGAAAGCTAACCTATGAGGGAAAAGAGAAGCAGCGACGCCGTTTTGGAGTCGGATCTCGGCAGCCTCGGCAGAAGCAACAGACGGGAGATTAACATGAGTAGTAAGAAGAAGATTTCGGTGAATGAGAAACCCTGTTCCAGATACACCTATTCTAGCCATAGCAGGACCTTTCCCAGAGAAAATCGAAGCTTTCATCCTCTCAGACTTCCCTCCACCGTTACAAAAGCACAACGACTCTCGAAATACCCCCATTTTTCTTTGCAGCTGCTAAAGTAACACGTAAAACAATACGACTTTAGATCCAAACTTGCAATTCAAATACCCATTTTAGTACTATGCTAAAGCTTTTAACTTCTACTGTTCCACAGCAACCGCCAGTTCTTGGAACTTAGAAGATGAAGAAGATGAAGAGATGGGGCTGGCCAGGCTAGCTCGTAGGGGAGAAAGAAAATAAAATGCAGAAAAAATGGGACTGTTAAAAATAATAATATTATTTATATATATATATATATATATATGGATTTGCCTTTACCCTTAATATGAGGGAAATATGTCTGTACTAACTGTACAATCCTGCATCAGCTGCCAGAAAGAGGAAGGGAGGAAGGGAGGAAAAGCAGGGCCAAGCAGTTCTTCAATTTGACTCAGACCTTAAAATATTAATATACATACATATATATATATATAAGTAGAACATGGGTGATTTGTCATTAATCAATTAATTAATTATTGAACTTCTCTATTTTTAAACTGAATTATTAATAATATGTCTCTTTTATTTTCGTGGAAAAATTTTCATAGTAAGATATTGTCATGACCCGGGCCGGGCCGGGCCACAATGAATTACTTGATCTGCTAACTCAGGAAAGGACGGAAAGGAAAGAATATTTTTTTTTTTCTGATAAAACTAAAGACAAATAAAGAAAGGGCAATCAATTTACAGTCCAGTCCAAGATTTAATAGTACAAAAAAAAGGGTGGTGATGAGTTCATGAGAGATGTATATTAATGGCTAGGGAAGGGAGTCATTGATATACATCTACCAAATTCTACTGCTGTATTACGGCTTTCAGTTATGTTATGGGGGTTTAGGGTGTGTGACAATAATAAATGGGTGGTCCGGACTACTGTTCCTTTCTACTTCCAGCCACACGGAAATCACGATGCTTGCATAAGTTATAACTAATTGAAGTGAAAAATCAATACACATGTACTTCTGCTTTCGTATCAAATATTAAAGGACCAGAAAGAAGTCATAAATTTACTTTTACAAGAGGTGGTGGTCAGAAACACACTTGTAATAATAGAATGTTCGTTACTACATCACATAACTAAGGCAACAACTTAAAAGAAAATGCATTAGTAAAGTAGATAGAATTTATCTCTGGGGCCATTATCTGAAGAGAGATTCTTTGAACCGATTGCATTAAGACCCCTCAGATTTCTCCAGAGCTGAAAAAGGAAAAGAAAAAAGAAAGACACAAAAAAAATTTTAGTTAATATGAAATTTCTTAATAAAATATCTCTAGAGCCATTAGAAGGACAATGCAAATCACAACAAATAAGGATTTTTCCTTGCACCTTCCTTTGTATAACAAATCAAAAGCAGCCAAATACAAAATGAACCTTCAGAAATACCCCCTATCACAAGTGCACAAACAGAAGCATATGCATAAATACATTCACAAGCATGAATGACAATGGTATATCTTGATCATGGGCAAAATATGCATGGGCCTTTTCTTCTGACCCATGCCATTTGGTAATTACACGAAGACAATAATATGACACAAAATCAAGGCCTTCACAACTTCCCAATCTTGAAACCAAAGACAGAGAACTAACAATATGACAATGTGCACATATCACCTCTTAACATGAGGACATCCATCGAAAAAGAAAGAAAAGGAAGAAATAGAGAGAGAAGATAAAGAGCAGGAGAGTACTATTGTAGTTCAAAAGCTTCTCAATCAGATCCACATGAGTCATCAGCATTCTGCGACAGCAGTACCGGACCAAACCCAGAGCGTCCAGAGCATCACTGCACAGAAAGAAATTTAGATTAACATATGGATGCCAGTTCCTCCAAATGGAGATAAGTTAATTTAAGGCTCTAAAAAGTTATCCGCATGTGTTCTTTCCAGTTTTAAAATTTTTCACAGATTGCTCATTGTCACCTTAAGCATAATGTGGATTATACATACCAGTATATAGGTGATATACTAAATGTATAGTTTTCTCAACTTTCCATAACTACTAGTTCATCAAGAACATTAAGCATAAAAGGAAGTAAATCAGTAAAGAATTGTGAGAAAAACAAGTTCCTTCTATCCTGCATATCCAAAGATATAATGCTAGGTCTCTAAAGTATCCAAGATAATATTCATTAATTAGCAATCTAGTTCCCTTTGACATTCTTCAGGTAATCAATAATAACTTTTCTCCAATTTATAGAATGCCTTCTTGGTGGTGGAGATAACAGTACAACTTAACATTGAGAAGAGAGAGAAGAAAGGAATGGAAAGAAGTCCATTGCACACCAATTGAGAACTCATAAGCTTACTGAAGATAATGGAGAGCAAAAACCAAAAGGAAAAACTTTGGAGGGAAAGATGCTGAATCACTAATAAGATTAGTAAGAAAAGAAGGTAAAAGCTAAACATATAACGACTGTGCTAGAGCTCATATTACAAAATGCTTCTAATAAAACATTCCTAACAAAAAAGGAGGACATCAGGAGGATGCTAACTCTGGTAACAGCTAAAGTAGCATAAAAAGCCCTCCCAAGTCCAGGACTTACCTGAAAGATGACAAGAGAACTTCAATAAAAGGCTCTCCTATCTGCTATTAATATAGTCAATTACAGTGAAGTTTCAAAAAATGTAATATTTACAGAATTACTCTACCATATGAGAATCAAAAAGACCCATAACATTGTTTATTTGAGGAGTAAAGGTTACCTCAGAAAATACAAGAATATATTGAATACATTCAATAATATAAAAATTTAATCATAAGACGCCTCCGTACTAGAAAACCTAAATCCAAAAAATCAAGAACAACATCCTACAATTTACTGTATGTCTAAAAAGAGAACTTCAAGGAACGAGGTAGGTCACAGGTATAAGAACAGAAAAAAAATTGTATGAGAAAAAATAATGCTTCTCGAACAGATTAGATTCAACCTCTAGATTAATCTAATATTCAGAAACAAAAACCCTATCTAATTCTTCTGGAATCGACGACTGTATTCCAAAAAATATTGATAAAAAGAAAGGGAATGAATTTCTCACCCCTCAGGATAATCAGCCTGGAGAAGGTCCAGATAAGAGTCCCACTTGTTCCCAATTACCTGAAAAATATAATTCACCAACAACATAAACAACCAAGTTCTGAAGGATTTTAGAAGTAATAACAAATTTATCACGTAAATAATCACAATATATACCAACCGAAAAAGCTTACCTTCCCGCAGGTGAAGCAACGCACCGGAATGATCATCTTCAAAACCCTACTTCGCAGCCTCTCTCTCTTTCTCTGTGCGGCCACACGAAGACTGTAAAAATTCTACTAGTATTATTATGAATTTTCCCTATTATTCCCTCAATTTATATATGAATTAATATTCATTCAATTTCCGAGTAGGTTTAGAATTTGTATTTACTTCCAATTATCAAAAGAAAAAATAATAATAATTAATATTTATTTTGTATATTTATTTTAATTTTATAATTTATTATAAGTGAAATTATATATTTTTACATATATTTATTTATTTCCCTCAAAAAAAAAAAAAAGAAATCGTAGTTTAATCCAAAATAAATGGGCCTAAAGAGGATGAGGAGAAGAAAAAGAAAAAGGGAAAAAAACTGATGCTTTTGTTCTATGAAACGAGGGGGATAGTCGGCTAATCCCTGGTATAAAGCTTGGAAGAACCCTAACAGGGAAGAGGAATACAGGAAAACTCAGATGGGAAGCAGCAGCGGCAGCGATGTGGAAGCCGGTTTCGCTAAACTTCAGGGCGAAGATTTCGAGTATTATATGCAAACGTACTCCATAATCCTTGGCCGGAATTCCAAGAAATCTACCGTGGATGTTGATCTTTCCTCTTTAGGAGGCGGCATGAACATATCTCGTCACCATGCCCGCATCTTCTACGACTTCCAACGCCGTCGTTTTGCCCTAGAAGTTCTCGGAAAAAACGGTTGTTTCGTTGAAGGAGTTCTTCACTTACCCGGAAACCCTCCTGTCAAGCTTGATTCTCAAGACCTTCTTCAGATCGGGGACAAGGAGTTCTATTTTTTATTACCTGTTCGAAGTATTCTCGGTGGACCAATTGGGCCAAGGCATCATGTCAATGTTAATTATCCTCCGGGTCATACTGCCAGTGGGGCTGGAACTTCACCGGGTTTGCCGCATCACAGTCAGCATCATGCTTTGCCTCCACCGTCTGGGGGAAGTTCGGGGTACGGAGGGGTGATGGGAAAGAAGAGTTCTGCTAGAGCTAGGGAGTATTATGAAGAGGAGTATGAGGAGGAAGGTGGGGATGATGGTGCTTCTGCTGGTTCTAAGAAAATTCGGAGAGCAGATGGTGTTGATGGTAGTGGTGGTGGTGGTTATGGCTATGGCTCTGGGAGTTCTGGGCAATTGGGTGAGTGAGATTTTTTTTTTTTCCTTTCAAATTAGAACCTTACTTTTTCTTTTTTTTCATCATAAAGAGTACATCTTGTTTATGTAACTATAGAACAATATATTTTAATATAAATACTTTTTTTGATCCTTGGGATATTTTGCATCCAATGGATGAGTTGTTATGAAAGCTGAATTCTTCCTTTATTATCCTAACTTTCACTGACACATTGTAAAATGCTCATTGTTAACCTAATGAAACTTGGCAAATAAAGTTGTATATGTGCTTCTAAAAGTTGAATTGCTGCATGATTAGATTAGTGAATGTTGTGCTGCCAACATTCTTAGAATGACAAATTTATGAATGAGAAAAATTAGATCTTAGAGGGAAAACACTATTATTTTTCTACTGAATGCTGAATTGTTGCCCATTAGTAGCAAGAAGTGATTGGTGAGGCGAATAGTGATAGATTATATTGCAGATTGGTGGCAGATGCTGAAATGCAAGATTTAAATGAGAGTTCTACAGTGTTAAATTACATTGCCAATTGGTGGCAGATGTTGGAATGCATGAGTTATGTGAGTGCTCAACGGTGTTAAATTATAACACCAATCGTTGGCAGATACTACTACATTGTGAGATATGCGTGATAAAGTTACAGTTTATTCGATAATTTTCCGTTCATCATCATTTAAGTGTAGATTCCCATGATGAAGGTAATATTCATTCATCTTATCTGCAAAAGTTAGGTTTTGAAGATATTGATAATTCAGTTGCATAATAGCTTATCTTAAGCTTATCGGTTTTAGCTGCACTTTGAATGTGCATAAAATAGTTGTATTCTGTTTCATTGATTATTTCTGCAAAAATTTTAAGTTAGCATGAGCTTGTCACATGAACGTTCACTGAAATTCCATCAAATAGGTAGTGGTTAAGATAGTCAGATTTTCAGCATATGATTGATGTTACATTTTGCATAGCTGCCCTTTGTAAAACGTTCTTGCTTGATGTGATAAATCTTTTGTTTTAGAATACCTGAAAAGATCTCTATGTTTTGACAATCATGGCAACATTTGTCATTGTGTATCAGTGGCATGCATCTTTTTTACTTGCTCCTTTTCAAGAAGGTAATTGCTTTCCCATGGAATGGATGCTTAGAAGTTAAGAATATAGAATGTTTAACTCGTGTAATTTTCAAATTATTCTTTGTAGTTCTTTATGTTGTTTAGAAGCCTTCAGTTTTTGCTCTCGTGGACAGTTCAATTAGACAGACAGTAAAAAAGAATGAGACATCATTTGAATGGTGATATTATTTATCAACCAGGAAGTTGCTACTTTTTTTACCCTGCACTATATAAGTCTTCACTTTAACAAAAAAAAAAAAAAAAAAACTCCTGTATTTTTTGGAATTGCATATATGGTAAAATTTGGTTCTTTCTTTTTTTTTTCTTTTTTTGAACTTAGATTACAAAAGGGAAGAAAATCCAAATCCTTTTTTGCCCTTCATCCCCAATTCTTTCCTCTCTTTTCATCCCCAATTCTTTCCTCTCTTTTCATCTGATCCACTACCCATCATTTTTCCTTTTTCATTATACTCAGAATATTGCAAATTTTTGCTCCTCACCTTGGCATGCTCACGTGTAAGCTTATCCTGCATTAGTGTTGTAATTAGTTGGAATATAGTTATCAAAAAAAAATTTAAAAAAAAAAAAAAAATCTGATATATATCCACTTCTATTTGCAGATAAGAAACTAGATGGAAGATCTCGTATTGATAGGGATGCTGACAATCAGCAGCTCCTGCAATTAGAAGAGAAGGATGTTGTATCATCTGTTGCAACTGTTCTTTCTGATCTTTGTGGTCCTGGAGAGTGGATGCCAATGGAGAAACTTCATTCAGAGGTAATTTTTTTAAAGTGTAGCGCTTGTATGCGTCCTTCTACTAGAGTCCGACTGATGGGAATAGAGAGCAGCCTAGGTAGGGGCAGAGCACAAGCTTCACACTTTAGTTGTAGCTCACTCTCCTATTGCTTTACTTTGCAATCTATTGTCGGTATCTTTCTTGTCATTCTTGGAAGTCTATTCTCGCTAAACTACTTTATGTAAATTGTTCCCTAAACAAGAGGAAGTTTGGCCTAGATATTCAAAATCCTTGGGGGAAAATGTTAAGAAGCTTAGGATATTTTTCTATAATATGCAAGTTTTAGCTGATAATTACTATTCTTTTGGTCAGTTGCTTGAACAGTACAGCAGTGTCTGGCATCATAGTCGTGTGAGGAGATATCTTACATCTGAGGACTATCCCACCCCGGAAGCCAAGGGAAAACCCTGGTATGGATTGCTTATGCTGTTAAGGAAATACCCGGAGCACTTTGTTATCAACACTAGGTCCAAAGGGCGGGTGACATTGGAGTTTGTCTCCCTAGTCTCACTGCTTTCATGAGAACATGAAAACATAACTTGTAACATACCAGGAAAATTGATGCACGCTTGTGATGTAAAACCTTCCTTCATGTGGTTATGAAAATGTTATGAATATTTCATTCAAATGCTGCTGACATATGTATGGCTGCATTGTTTGTTGTAGCAGATTGCAATCTTAACTTATATAGTGACATGCATTTCTAGATGACTTTTCCACCCATGAACCATGATGTAGAATCTTCCAATTAATAGGATATATTCATAAAAGAAAGTTTAGCAGCTTACCCTGTTTTATTGGATGAGCAACATCAATTTGGCTCAAAGTGCTAATTCCATTTGTGAAGCTATATGCCTTCATGGGTCTTTTGTTAATTTCACTAAATGTTCTTTGGAACTTCCATTTAATCTTGGTGTACATATTGTAAAGACTGCAACACTGTCCTAATAAGTCACAATCCCCAGAAGTTCATGACAATAAATACAAACGGCTACCAGTCAAAATAATAACTTTGACCTATGAACGCAAAGAACTTGCACATGAACGGGTTTGCTAACCCAAAAAAGAATGAAGAAAAGAAAACGTTCTTACTCCTTAAAGATACAGCAAGATTATTGGATGGGTAAAATAGCACCACAAAAATGCAACTCAAATGAGAGCAAAATATCAAGATTTTTCATTTTTTAGATTGTGGACATTTCTGTACATTTGCTCTTCTCTAGCACGTTTTGCAGCAAGGGCTTCCTCGTCTAGAATTTGGATGGGTGACCACTCTGGCAATCTGAACCAGCTATCACAGAAGCTCCTCACAGCTGGCTTTAATTTTGGAATAGAATAGTCAGCAGTTGTTCCAACAACTGCAAATATGACAGAGTAACGGGCAGCAGCAACTGGGCCACCTGAATTCAATTCATAAGCATTCAGTTCCACGTTAGATTTAAAATATCTACATTTTCTGGCTGATTAACCAGCCGAGGTCTGTTTATATGATAAGCCAATTTGGCAGAGTACCATACTTAGAAACAAGTATTCAATACTAGTTGCTGCAATCACTTGAGGGTGTTCTTATTTCATTACACATCTCATTTTAGAGTGGAATGGAACTTAGCAGTTTCAAACTTTTTTTCATTTTTTAAATTTACACATAGAGATTCAATTGCGGATGACCAGGGATGAGTATTGCAAAATACACTAAAAAGGTATTCAGGTGAAATGTTCATCCTGTCATGATGAATCAGTAAACTAAAACCAACTTTGGAAACAGGCTTATTGCTACAGCTCATGTACCAAATATCCAAGGGAATCATCAAGCCAAATTACCTTTCAGTCACAAGTCATCCCTACTCAAACTTAACAAGTTTGCTAATTTCAGTGCATACAATAACCAATAATATCATTCTCTACCATAAATTCAGCTAAATTTTCAAAGATATCCTTAAAGCATGTTTAGAACGTCATGAGATCATGATAATAAATGATTGCTTTTAACAAAATTTGCACAAAGCTGGAGGAAAAGGGTACAGTAAGTCAGTAACAGAAGCATAGTACCTTGAAGGCGTCCAAGAATAGCACCAGTACCAAAACCTCCAACAGCAGAATTTATTAAGTCGTCTGGCTTACCATTTCGGCTCACTCTCACAAATTCCCGCGCACCTGCCAAATAAAAGGTCACTGTTACATAACACATGAAAAATCTAACTAAAAACTTTTAAGTTACATAACATTATAAATTTTCCATCAAATTCAATAGTTACCATCTTGCGCAAAAGTATTCAAAAGGTCACTATTAACTGAAAAGTTGCAAAAGCACCTATAGTTTTCTTCAGATCATTTCAAGAGTGGTTTACACAAAAAATTGGCAAAAGAAAGACCAAATCTATTTTCACGCAGGAAAATGTTAAAGTAAACCTGTATAAACCCGTAAACACCAAAGACGCCCTAAATTCCATAAGCACGAATGACAATTCTAGTTTAATGATCATCATGTAATTTATTCAGAGAAGTGAAAATCTACCGCAGTAACAGCCGGTGACGATGGCGAAATTAGTAGCATAAGAAGCAGAAATTTTCCGAAGGCCAAGAGTTTTCCGATACTTGGATACTAAACCAACTCCTCCACCCGCGATTCCTGATTAACCACCACCAATAATAGCACGAACCAGGATCACTATAATACTCAGAAAACATCATAAGGATCGAAATACACAAAACACTGAATTAAAACCTGCAACAAGAGTAGGAATTATAATGCGATTCTTCCAAATATCCAGAGAAGAAGCGGCAGCATTTTCTTCCAGATTTTTATTCCCTGCAGATGCGGAATCCATAGAGAAATATCCGGGGGTTTTACACCAGGATTTCAATGACACCTAACAAAAGAAGTTAAAATTTGAGAAGCAAAACACAAAATCCACCGAGAGGGGGTACAGCCGGTGACGGCGTGAATTTCGTCGGTAAAAGCAATGGGCTCGTTTAATATTATTTTGGACCGTCGGATAGACCCTTGACCTTTTGTAAGGCCCATCCAACCACAAAATAAAAACTATTCTTTATTCCAAAAATAAATGAATAAATAAAATAATGATCTCAAAGTAATTTGTATTTTTATTTAAAAGTATTCATTATTTATCTACAAAAAAATTTAATTCTAAATTTTAAAATTTATCGAGCTAAAATAAAAATGTCAAGAAAATAAAATATAATATATATATATATAATCAGAGATTAAACTCTGGGGAAAACATCATATAAAAACTAAGTTATTTGCAGATTGAAAGATTAGATTATTTTATAACTAAAGGGATTAATAGCTTGTTACATGAATATATATCAGAATATAATCTGTGGCTGTATATATATATATATATATATATATATATATATATATGTATAGATGAAAATTGGACTATTTATTAGACTAAACCTATTATAATAAGGTGTTTGAAATCTGATGGTTTTGATGATATACAAGGAAAAAATAGAATAATATGTATGCAAGAAATATTGTATAAAAGCCCTCCTGGAAAAAATTCAGGATTCTGGGGTATCTGGCTCTACTCCATCTTCTGAACCTGAGAGACCATTGATTCCTTGTTCACTTTCCCAGTCACTTTTAACTGTTAAAGGCTCGGATTTTCTTCTTGAACCTGCTCCTGTTCTTCTATGTTCTGTAATGTAGAGTAATGAAGGATTAATATATATATATATATATGTGTGTGTGTGTGTGTGTGTGTGTGTGTGATGAAATGATATGCATACTCAGGGTGGTAATATATGTAAAAAGAAATTTACTTTTGTTATTAATTGCAGAACGAGTAAATGCTAAGAATTCTTCCCAGTTGAATTTGCTGAGCTCCTGCTTTTCATCTTCTGGGAGTTCAAAGTTAGGTTCTCTACCACACATAAAAGCTGCCCTGCAAATTTAGGAAACAGACATTGTTCAGCTTTTGTTTTGTTTGCTTCTTTTAGTAATAGCAACCTACCACTTTTAAAGAGAATGAATGCATACATTCAAGAACTACCAATGTGCCTGAATTTAATGTTGCTAATCAAAACTAAGCTAAATATGTCAAGACACAGTTGATAATACATATAATGTATGTACTTTCAAACCAACCAAAAATTTGCACCATGTGAAATCTAAGTTTAGGGAAGAAATGTATGTAAGGTATGTGAGATGGAGATCGGACGAGCATTTGGAAGGTATGTGCTACTTGAGTTGTGAATATCATCGGGAAATGTGAATCGTTTGTTACCTGTCGTATAACCGAGCAGCTTCTTCTTGAGATCCAACTGTGCCCAAGTGGATTTGTTTCTTGTCAACCTTTATTGCAGCTTGCCATTTCATGTTTTTGAAGTAGACACCCCTCATTACACATGTTTCTTGATTTTCAGAATGCTTCCTTCTGTGTCTCTTTCTGCGCTTAACTTCTGAAATAACGAACCGAACAAACAGAGTTTTTCCAACATAAATAAACTAGAATCTCAATAATACTAGCAATGTCCAAAAAATGAATAGTGTTTCACATAGAGAAATCTTCTGTTGCTAAGAAATGTTCAAACTTAGTCCCCAGTAGTATTCAGGACAACACAGTGCAAATACTACCATTGGCTTTCTGGAAATTCTTACTCGAAAAAAAACAGATTCGTAGCTCATTAAACATGAAATGAAGAAGAATTGTTCTCATTCATCGAAGCAGCTCGTTTCTATACTGTTATTTTTCAAAAACAACTCACTTCTCCGCAAGTATGCATTGCTCTTGTAATATAGTAATTTACGCTTTTTTGCTACATTTCACATCACATCCTCTACACAGATGAAGTGATCCTACTTTTCAGCTTCTAGACATATTTTGCTCAAATCAGAGAAGTATATTGCAAATTAGCTTTCTATTGCTTTTCTATCACAGCTAGGCACTTATTAAATACACAATCCCCTTATTTCACAAGATCGGAAAGTGTCAAAGAATTATGCAACTGCATTGATCCTCATACTAACCAAATTCTAAAAGTTCTTATAAGATTAATGTATATATATATATATAGCACATAATAAGGAAAATCTACACATTTTGACCTGAACATTTATCAAAGAATCAGAGAAAAAGAAAAAACCTGGGAATGGTTTAACGTGATTCTCTCCTGATGCTGCAGAAGCAGATGGATAGAAGGATCCAACTCCATCTACAAGGAATGGTTTCTGAAAATACGAAAAGAGTTTTCCATAATCCGTTTCAAGAATGATAGCAACAGAAATTTAAGTATCAACTCAAACGAATCAACCATGACTTAAGCTAATAGTTGATATTTCCAAGCCAAAATCCAAACAACTCAGACAAAACCATACGCAGTGTTTAGCCTATATGCCACTGATAATTCAAAATTCGTGTTAACAATGGAAGAATCTTAAACTGAAGTTGACAAAATCCAATAACAGTGATTATTAACACATGGAAATCAATACAGCATTCAGTTGATGAATACAAGATCAGTTAAAATAATTGACTGGATGAATTCAGTACCTCATTTTTCTGATCAAAATCAATTGAAGGCAAGGGATGAACAGTGACTGGCTTCATACTCTGGATACGGCTCTCCTGAGTGTACCCATTATCAGAAAACTTGGGAAGTGGAGTCAGAAAAGAATTACGTCCTACAAATTGTATTAATAATGAATTTAATAGACAAAGTTATACAATCAACCTTCAAATTAACACAATTAACATTTATATACCTGCACAAAGGCCTAACAATTTGCGTCTCCGAATGCTCACCATACCTAACTTTAGAGTTCCTCGTAAGAACAGAAACAAGGTATAATTCAGGAATGGCGATTGATTTAACTAACTAACTATACTCAAAAATCTTTCATGCAAGAAAGTAGCCCACCAAATAATACCCAATCTTGAAACGAAGATTCCAAGGATTGAATCCCGGAGACGAGGAGATGACAAAAACTATTGGAAAAAAAAAAAAAAAAGGTAAAGCAGAGCATAACAAAGAAGAAGACCAGAAGAAACAGTGATCGTTCAATCATGGCTGGTAAAAACAGAAATTTGAAGAATAAAAACCCATAGCATTTTCCCCTTCAATATCAAGAATTGACTGTCTGTCTCTCTCTTCTTCGGACCCACCACCAACCTATTACCACCTTTCATGAACCAGGCATCCCCAAAAAAATTTTAAAAATCCCAAAAAAACCCAGTTATCAAAATGCCCAGACGGCCTCAAAAATTACCAGAAAACAACAGTTTCCGAAATACCCAGTAAAAAAAAAAGTAGTACAATGAGTCAACATATTTAAAAAAAAAGAAGATAAGACAGTACAGAGGAGAACCAACAAAAGGGAAAAAAAACAAATGAGAATAATAAAGCCATTGTTATATACATATACATAGTTGGGAAAACAACAGTATATATATATATATATATATATATATATATATATGTGTGTGTGTGTGTGTACGTATGTGTATATATATGTGATGAGACCTCTGAGAGTTGGGAAAACAAAAGAGGGCGGTGATTGGTGGAGCGTGGAAACCGAGGATTCTTCTTCTTCTTCTTCTTCTTTCTTCTTTCTGGGGATGATTGGATTGGATTGGATACAAAGGAAGAAGGGGGGTGGGGGGTGGGGGTGGGGGGAGGGACTGAAGAGGAAGAGGTCGTAGTAGTTGATGTTGTTACTCATGCATCTACCACCTTTTGTTTTATGTCTACACTCATTATATGAGGGTGGTGGTGCCAATGGGGGGTATGGTATGGGTTATGTATGTATATATATATATATATGTATGTATATGTAGAGAGAGAGAGAGAGAAGGGGGTTAAGGATATAATAGTAGTAGTAGAAAAAAAGGAAAAGAAGAAGGGGGAAGAAGATGAGAGAGAGAAAGGGAGAGGTGGTTGAATGAGATGAGGAGAGGAAGGTCTGCTTCTCTATTCCATTAGATGTGAAATGACGAAATTACCCGTACGGAGATTTCACAAATACCACACACTGTATGTGTTTTTCCTTTGTTGAAATTACCTTTTTGTCCCTTTCCTTACTTCCCCAATATATTCATAAGCTAGGTTTTGGGTGCCCCCAACTTTTAAAGCGGCTGACAATGCCGAAATAAGAGGAAAAAAAATATATATATATATTGTAATTTTGAATTAGAAATTATTTATTCATTTTAAAATATTTAAATTATTTTTAATACGATAATGAATTTTCTAATTTCTTAAAAAATTTAAATTTAAATTTAAATTTTATTTTTACGCAAAGAATGTAATAGTGGTTGCTTACCTACTCAAATACTAACGTGTTCAGCGCATGTCTACATATTGCGCATTGTTTCCTTTTATACTTTTTTTTTTTAACCAAAATTATAACTACTAATATAATATTGAGTTTTATCTTGGTAAAATAAATTCTTAATATTTTATTAAAAATAATAAGATTCTATTTTATCAAAATAAATTTATATTATTTTAAAATTTTGGTATTAGTTGGAAAAATATTTTTAAAATAATCCTATTTTAAGTAATAATTCAGAATATGGTAACTAACATTAGGGAAAAAAAATTAAAAAGAAAAATAATTGTACGGTATATAAATATTATCCTACCCTACCCTATTTTACGTCAGGTATACTACTAATTGGTAAATAACTTGTACGTTAGGAGACAGTATAAAAACAACATAAGCTCGTAGCCGTAGGTATCTAGGGGCAAATTCGTAAATATAATTTAAAAATAATAAGAAATTTGAGGTAATAAATAGAGTAATGTTTTTTAACTCCCACAATTATTAATAGGCTGAGTTGGTTGGCAGCCAGCCAGCGCTCACCAGAAAAAACACCCACAAAATATATATATATATATTACAAAAATAAAACTCGTTTATAATTTAATTAAATTTAATTTAAATAATAAATATAATTTAGAGAACTGAAACGAAGCCGATGAGGGAGGAGGAAAAATGCACCGACGAAACCATGATTGGATAGACGGCCTGCCGATATATATATATATATATATATATATATATATAAATATGTATGTATGTATATGTATATATCTATATACATACAAGTACAAGGTTATATATTCTCTCTCTCTCTCTCTATATATATATATATGTATGTATATTTCTCTCTCTAGAGGACAATACAGATAACGTCTTGCCAACTCTAATCCCATCCCACCATTTTTTCCCCCAAATCAAAACTACTACTTACTATATCCAAATAATAAATGAACACCAACTTCTGTGTGCTTGATTAATGAACCTAAAATAGAAACCCAATTTTGACTTGTTTAATTATAACATGACATGACATGCTCTTACCCTTATTTGTTAAACCCCCCCGAATTAGTCTTTTTAATATATATATCGATATTTCTCCAAAATTTATACACACATATACATATATATAAATATATGGAAATATATAATCCAAAAATATTAATTTGATCATCTAGAATATTCTACATTGACAATTTATGCAAAGACGTGTATTAAAATTTATAAGATGGTTAATTTATAATTATTTTTATTAATATTTATTATTTTTTATTTGATTTTATTATATTAAGAGAATATTTTAGATATATTTTTTTGTTTTTAAAAATATAATTAATTTAATTAAAAATTCTCATTAATCATATTTTTTTAATAATAAAACAAATAAAAAAGTACTAAAACTGGACAAAACTTGCAAGGAACAATCTCTCTAACTTAACTTTGGCGATGCAGCTAAATAATTTATTATTGTCTAATTATTTCTAGAAATTAAAGTACACTTTTGACATTTATTTCATAATATATATACATTTTTTTAATGAGACGTTTGACATATATATATAATAAGTCTAGTTTATTATACATAAAATATCAACAAAATTACAAATTATTCTATTTATATTATGGTAAAAATAATAAAATAATAAAATTTGTGAATTTCAATCCATTCCAAATTACGAATTGAAACAGAAAAGTTAGTTATGAAGAAAACTTGCAATGAGCCAAATAAAATTGACGGACTTTTAGTAAACAAATTAATTGAAACGGCATTTAATTAATAAGAGAGAAATTACAGAACAAAATTCAATTGCATTCAAGCATTGACTAGCTTTTTTGGAGAGAGAAGTCAACGGTAAGATTCCAAATAAGTCCGAGTTGTCCATCTCTGACAACCACCACAATTTTCTTTTATTTTTCCTTCCTGAAGCACCGGAATTCTTGAATTTTCCAACGAGTAAATGAAAAATATCAATCATTAACCACACACACATTTTTATTTAATTTTTTATTATTATATTATTGTTTACTATAAAATAAAAAAAATTAAAAAATTAAAAGAAACAGAAAAAGAGCGGGGTTTTGGCTTTTGAGGTATATACTGTATACAGTTGTTGATTTCCCGAGGCAGTTTGGTTTTTAGGTGAGAGAAGAAGATAAGGGCAGAAGATAATGGAAGAGAAGCTATCCTCAGTGGCGAAGTCTCTGAAACCTTCTCCCATTCAACAATTATCGTCTCTTGCACAGAGATGCAACGCAATTAACCTCGCCGAAGGTTTTCCTGACTTTCCGGCGCCTTCCGACATCAAAGCTGCGGCAGTTTCCGCCATTAATTCTGACTTCAATCAGTACAGGTTTTTACTTGTTTCCAACTGTTTCGTTTATTTTTACTTGTTTCCAACTTGTTTCCAACTTGTTTCACTAATTTACTCTTAATTAGTTCTGAATTCTGATATTTTAGACACGTGCAAGGAATTTGTGAATATGTTGCAACTAAGATGAAAAGAACGCACGGATTAGTTGTTGATCCTGTGATGGATATTGTAATTTGTTGTGGCCAATCCGAGGCATTTGCGGCAACTATGTTCGCAAGTATGTGTTCAATTTGTACTTGCTGAGTTTTGGAAGCCTGTAATTTGTTTGTTTGTTTTTTATATTATTTTTTAAAAATTATTTTGCATTAGTTGTTAATCAGGGCGATGAAGTGATACTGTTTGATCCAGCTTATGAGACTTATGACACATGCATTAAGTTGGCTGGAGGAGTTCCAGTAAGTTTCTCAGACATTCGTTGATCTTATTATAAGATTGGAGTTTTCTCAGCTTTGAACTACATTATTATATTGTTTGATCCTGCATTTAATTGTACAGGTGTATGTACCCCTTGATCCACCTTTCTGGAAACTGGATTCAGATAAACTTACCAAGTCTATTACGCCACGGTCAAAAGCTATTGTTTTAAACAGGTACTAGTATGTTGCATTGGAATATAAAATCATGTTAGTCATAGGAAAGGGGAAAAATGATTTTTCCAGCTGTTGACGTTCTTAAACATTACAAAAGGGAATAGTTATACTTTTATTTTTATTGTTTTAATAAAAAAAACTCATGACTGTTCATTTCTCATGCCAGTGATTGCAGTTTTCTGCTTAATCCACAACCATGCTTTAAGTTAAGAAAAACAATATATGACTAATTCTGGAAATTATTCTGGCCATTGGTGTTATTTACCTTGATTAGAATTGTACTGATACAAGGTAGAACAGTCCTCACAACCCAACAGGGAAAGTTTTTACAAGGGATGACCTTGAGATCATTGCTGAAGCTTGTAGAACCCGGGATATTCTAGCTGTAACAGATGAAGTATGCTAATGTATTTGATTGCTCAATATAATGTTGATGCCTATATATGTATTTTTCTTCCTTAATATAGTTATAAAACATTCTCGTAACTTTATGCTGCATATACAAAAAGACTGTTGTACAATTCAATATTTCATGCACTTGTCTTCACATTATTGACAAGTTCCTCAAATTTGGAGTGTCTTTTGTCATGAATGTCAGTATTTTGAAATTCAGTAAAACTTACTCTAATAGCCATCATAGCTATGTTGCTATCTTAATCTACTGACATTTTACGTGAGGTAGAGAGATGTGCTTAAGCTTAATATAATTGCTCTTTTAACATATGCAGAAGTAATTGGTTATACAGTTCCAAAGTAGATAAATAACTATCAATGTTAATAATACCCTATTCATGATTCCTTATATGCAACATGATACACCTAAATTTTGAAGCATAATAAAAGAGAATGACTTGGTAAATTTTAATGAGTTTTGTTTGCCCTCTTTAATCCCTAGAATGGTAACTTTAACTCCATTTGTGTTGTAGGTGTATGAGCATATAACTTTTGACAAGGAAAAACATCTATCTCTTGCAGCACTATCAGATATGCAGAAACGCACCATTGTTACATCATCGTTATCAAAAACTTTCAGTGTAACTGGTAAACATTTGGAAGATAATTTCTACAGCTAGACACACTAATTGTTTCTGCTCTTTAAAAGAAATTTTTGTGGAGTTTCCTTAATTGTTTGTATTTGACCTTTTTCTTTTCCTCTGTGGAAAGGATTTCAATATCCTAAACAACCCTTTACCATTGTCCTCTTTGATAGAGATTTCGTGGCACATGATTGATTTGATTATTCTTTTTTAATGCATTTTCATTTTCAGGTTGGAGGATTGGCTGGGCCATTGCACCGAATTATATTGCATCTGCAATTAGGAATATCCATGTTAGGCTTACTGATTGTGCTCCTGCACCATTCCAGGAAGCTGGCTTGACTGCTTTAAGAAGTCCACCTGAATACTTTGATTCATTAAGAATGGTAACATCCCTTGACAGTATAGCTAATTCAACATTTTGTTCTGCAAGACATTAATTTATCAATTAATTGGCCATTTGTGTTTTGATGCTCAGGAATATGAATCAAAAAGAGATAATATTGTTAAGTTGCTTGGAAAAGTGGGTTTCCGTTTGCAGTTTCAGCCAAAGGGTTCATTCTTTGTATTTGCAGAGCTTCCTGAGAGTTGCTCTCTCTCTGATGTGGGTATCTTTACTTCTTTTTTCGGATGCATCATGAAGAAAGTGCATGATAGCCATTCTTTTGCATGTTATAAAATCAGTTTCAGTAAATGTCGAAAAGTGACCTCTGAGTTGAGACATGACAGCTAGTTCAACATTCCTTGTTTGATATACATACATGACATTGCTAATTTGTACTTGAAGACGATGAATTACAATATACAATCCTATTGAATCTTGTTTACTTTATTTATTTACAATATACAATCCCATCTTAAGACTGGCTTATAAGCAGATCTTAAGTCCCTTTAACATAATTTAAGAGTCAGACAAGTGCTTAAATTTTTCTTCATGTTACATTTGAAATCTTATTGCAGATCATTCAGTATGTTACAGTTATTGCTTTTCATTTGAAGCACCATCTCTTAATGTTTGTTTATAAACCAATCTTTCTTTGTATTCACTGTTTTGAGAGTGTATTAGCACCATCGGGGCTTCTAATTTGCCTCCCCGTGCCAAATGTGGTATATGGGTTATTAGCATGTATTAACTCTAAATCCCAACACTTTTCAGGTTGAATTTGTCAAGGAGTTAATTCAACAGGCAGGGGTGGTAGCTGTACCAGGTTGTGGGTTTTTCCACTCAAGCACTTCTGAGAAACTGTGCTCTCCAGCATCAGTAAACTACCAAAACAGATATATCAGGTTTGCATTTTGCAAAAGTGATGAAACTTTGACCCTTGCTGCCCAAAAGATTTCCATGATGGTTGATGATGCAGGCCATCTCAAGCTATTCAATCAATTTGACATAAAATCCTGAAGCTCTTGGGGGAAGAAAGACACGAGCCAGTCTACTTGACTTTAGTTTTTTTATTTTTTATTTTTTTGAGATGAGTACATGCCAATAGTTTCTAGACAGGAAAAATCTACTCCATCAATTAGGAAGAGCTTCTCTTCTGTGGGGAAAAAAAATGGTCAAGTTATTATGGCATTGTGATAAATTTCTGTTCAGCACCAAACAGCTGCATAATGCAGTTGCAGCATATGAAAATGTTATCTACGTAGCATTATTGACAGTTATTTTCATCCGTATTTGTTCCCTGTTTAAGTTTTTCATTAGTCCATGTTCCTGCCTTGCTGATTTACCGTCACGAGGAGAAATGCAAGTAAAAATAGCCTTTTCCCATATCCCTTCATGGTTACTAAAATGCAAAGTTTGTATTATGCTTATAGTCATTATTCTTTTTGTAATGTTGAACTACATCCATTATATATTATATTTAAATTTAAGATTGTCTTTCTAAAAAAATAAATGTCATTTTATTTGGAGCAATTATTATGTTATTCCCCAATAATTTATTAATTGGGCCATATTCTCTGGGCCTACAATTTAAGATACTGCAGTACTGGGCTTCACAAATGATGAAATATATACTGTAGCAGGTTATGTCCATTAGTTTTACTTCCTGCTGCTTCTAAGCTCTGTCCGCATTCCTCAGACAGAATTGAAACCGAAGCCGCGGCGGCGAAAAGAAGAACAGAAACTGCTAGGGTTCATCTTTTAACTTTCATCGTCTACAATGATTTACGACGTCAACTCTCCTCTTTTCCGATCCTTCCTTAGCCAGAAAGGAGGTTCCTCAGATAAGAGGTATTTGGTTTTGTAAACATATTCAACTTTGTTCCATTTGTTGTATTGTTCAATCATCTCCGTTTTATATTTATTTTCTTGTTATAAAATTTAAAGATTTTATAACAAGAATATATAACAAGATTTTCTAAATTAGTTCTTTATTTATAACAAGATTCAATCACCGCCCGTTTTTTCTTTTTGCACAATAGATTTTCTAAATTAGTTCTTTATTTATTCGCACCTTGCAAGAATATATCATTGAATTCTGTGGGTTGAACTTTTTCATAGCTTACTGTGGACTCGTAATCATTGTTTGATATAACTAGGATTTGCTTGTATGGAAAAGTGAGGTAGGAGTAAGAAGAGTAAAGCTTATGGTGATTATGGTGTTGGTTCCATCTTGTAACATGATTATGGTGTTGGTTCCATCTTGTAACATGATTATGGTGTTGGTTCCATCTTGTAACATGATTATGGTGATTTTCTTCCCTTCTATGCACTGGTTTTATTTGTATTGTGATCTGTTAGTATTTAGAAGATTTAAGTTCTTGGATTTCTTGTAAAACCTTAGATATGGTAATATTTAAGAAGTAGAGTAATGTATCGTGGATGTTTATCTCTAGAAACAGAATGTCTGCTTACTATAAATTATTTAAACAATGGAACGGAATTTAGTGTTTAATGTGTTTTAAGTTGAATTTTAGGGTCATCAAGGGCTTTACTTTCAATTGTTCATCTGACTCTTTAGGCTAAATGATACGATTAACTTTATTAGGGAGGATGACTTACCAAGATTATAATAATTATTATTATTTTTCAGTCATGTTTTCTTTTTTTCATTTACTTCATTTGTAAGTTGGTGTGTCATCTAGTCAATAGCTCAAAGTTTGTCTTTGTCTCCATCAGCAGATGTGAGTTTTCTAGCTAAATTACAAAAGTTGAAGGAATATAAGTCGTCCCTTAGTTTTTAGACCAAGAAATCCTGTATTTGGATATATTATATGATCTGATTTTTTGTTTGAGAATCAAATTGCAAAAACATGCTTGCAATCCTTCAAGGTCTACAAACATCTTGTGCTGTTCCCTGCCAGAGTCATTATCTTCTGTAGTTAAGAAAATATAGCCGAGTCATTATCTTCTGATTCCTCCAAAATTCTGAATCAGTTAATAAAATTCCTTCGATGGAAGGAGTTTTAAGTAGTTTATTTACGGGAAACAGTTATTTGATTGGTTGTCAATGATATTGTTGAGATCTCCTGATGTGAGAAATATTTTTTTTCCAGGAAAACTGAGGAACAAAAGCCTAAGGAACAGAAGCCAAAGGCAAGTGAGAACAAGCCTGTGATGAATGAATGATGGCTAGAAGAAATAGTTGAGTATGCTTTAAAGTCCACTTTGCACACTCTCCTCTATGTTGTAAGAACCAAGTTGCTTGTCTGAATTCTTAATGGATGAATCTTTATATTTTGTTACCCAAAGTAAATGAGATTTGTCTGATTTACATATTAACTTTTTACAATATTATCTTGAAAGTATTTTTCAGACACTCTTTTCCTGTTTCTGTTCCCTACCGTATTAGGGGTGTATGTTGATTGCTCATAGTGCAGTTCCGTTAGAGATTATCTCTTATTACTTTATAGTACTCATCCTCAAGGGTTTGATTTGGTGATGCTATGCCTAGGTCTATAGTTTGGTTGGAATTATTACTTCTGTGTAGAAAGATAGAACTGTGTATATTCAGCTATACAAAAAGTCTTAAAGATCCTTCTTGTGATCATGAAAAAGGTTAGGGAGCTGGTCAAACCAAAAAAGCCGTATTAGAATCATTAGTTTCTTTTACCTTTTTTTCCCTTTAATTTACTAGTGTTATTATTTTACCTTGGGCGAAGCAGTCTGTCAATTATTGTTCTTGCCGTGGTAACTATGACATTTTACTAGGTCATACTGGTACAGCATTGTATTTTTTATTTTTTAAAATTTATTTTACAGATTTTCATTTAACATTAGTAGTGGGATAACTCTACTATATATTTAGTCAAATAGAGGAACCTTTTGGGTCGGGTGTAGCACGAGGATTGAAATCTTTTTGTTCTTTTGGGTTGGAAATGATTGAGTTAGTTATATAAGAATATTTATCATGACAAAGCTTTCACCATTCATACAGTCGTCTCCAAGACACAGCCAATTGGTTTGAAAAGGTAACGTTGTTTTTTTATACATCAAAGTTAATTTTTGTTTTTAATAAAAATTATATTTATCCCATCTCATCCTCCTATTGGAATTTAAATGTATTTCACATATAATTAAAATTTATAAATATATTTGAAACTTGGGCGAAAAAATATGCATGTTTAATCCATTTTCTTTTGTTCTGTTTATATTAACTTCACCTTTGCCTGGTGACAATGGTCGCTTGTTCTTTTCCTTTATAAGGGAAAAAGGTAACAAACAACAACAGACAAGCTGGGTCCCTGTTCTTTGAAAAGCTGGGATTATTGGGCGATGCATACAGTGGCGTATACTTGAGTATGCATTGAGTGGTTTCCCATGTGAGTTAATCCATCTTTTCTAACCCTTGCCCCCCAATCACTTCCACACACTTCTTCCTTATTTTCATTAATCATATCAGACTAGCCAAGTAAACCCTGTCCTACTTAGGGTTCATATTCCTTCTATTTTACCTCCATTCCTTTTTCTTTCCCCAGTTCTTCCATTAAAATCATTTAGTTATGATGCTATAGACCTTGCCGACGACGCAGTTATACTAGACCAAAATGCCTTGGTACCTTTCTTTTGTACGTCGTCAGCACACGAGTGTCGCAAGTATTTGAGTTGAATTCTAAACCAAAAATAAATAAAAATCAATAGGTTAAAATTTAACTAGTTCACAGATAAATTCAGTTTTTGTCTGTTTGTGACAAATATATATCGACAATTTGTAGCGGTAAAAGCTGGAAGGCGAGAATATATAATATATATATATATATATAGATATATATAGGATGCTTTTAGCAATTGGATTAGATCCTTTATCTGCTTGCATGTGATGCATGTTTTATTCAGCCAAACCAAACTTTTCTTTGGTAAGTATAAATACAAACCGTAAATTTGCTAAACTCAGGCCATGGCTACCAAACTTGACTTTGGCATGTTACAAATGACTCAACTGCTAAAGTTTATTCTAATAGAGTTAGTTTTGACCACGTAAACTTTATTAAAAATACATAAATTGATTAATGTTTGTTTATCTACTATAATTTAATGACACTTATATTTTGTGCATGCACCAAAACTAACTAACTAATTTACTGCAATATAATAGTAATTAATAATATTAACGGAACTGATGCTGCTCCATATGTATATATTTCTCTCACCTCCTTTAGTATATTCATCTAATTTTGTTAAATTTATTTTTAAATTCGACTACACTCAGGGGAGTGATGATCACATGAATGTTTTTAGATGTACGATACACACATTAAAGCATGCGTTGTAGAATTTAGTTAAGATCAGTAATTGCTACAACAATATGGTTGTTGATGTATTAGTATTTGCAAGTACAACCCAAACCCCCCTTCATACACAATTATCTCTCCCCTTTTTAACCTTTATCCCTCCATTTATATTATAAATTATTCTTAACCAACTAATTTATCTACTTAATTTTAAGATGAGTTGATAAAGAATTTTTCAGTGTATATGTAGCTTTCTCTAGAAGAGAATGGAAATTAATTTAGACTTATTTTTTAAAAAATAAAATAAAATGAATAATAATATTATTATATAGTAGAAAAATGGGGGTTGGTTAGGGGAAAGAAAAGTTACAAAAAGAAAGTTCTTTTCCTGTCCTTGATTGATAATTGTTAGTTACAGACTTTCTCTCTCTCTCTCTAAAGAAGAAGAAGAAGTTGGCACATTTTCCCTTTCCTTTATTCACGCCGCGTTCGGTCTAAAAAACAATCTCTCACCTTCCTCACTACTACTCTTCTTTTTTTCTTTCTTTCTTTCCCCTGTTTCTAAGTCCAGGCACAGTCATCTCTCATCTCATCTGGGAGAGGAATCTTCTCCGCCATTTCTTCACCATCTTCCAATTATTTTTCTTTTTTTTTTTAAAAAAAATAAAGAAATGTCTGAGGTGTGGTGGTTATCAAGCACGTCCAAGATTCAACTCATGTTAAGTCTACTCAAATCTGACCTGTTCCTCTTCTTCGCACTGATTCTTTCACATCCTATATACTTCTTGTACTTCATCTTCTTCTCTCCATACTTGTTCAAACTCCTCTCCTTTCTCTCCCCTCTTTTCATCACCACTTCTCTTTTTCTCCTCGCCTTCCTCAGCACAACCACCATTGACGAGGATGATGATAATGCCTCTTCTACTACCTCTACCAAGGTAAGTTTTATATTTACTGCTTACCGTTCTGTTGTGGAACGATTGCGGTCAAAGATTGATAACACTCGCGACAGTGAATTATTGTGTTTGGAAGATTTTGAAGTTTTCAGAATCGTGTTCGATACGCCGCTCATGATCCATGACAAAGGTTGTCAAATTGAGGTATCGGATTCTGCTCTTCCTCCTGTCTTTCTTTGCCCTAAGTCGTTAGCGAGTGAGCTAGAAGTTGGAAATTCAGGTGCTGATGAGCTGGAAGAAAAATTGGTTGTACATACTGTACCGGTCATGGAGGATGAGAAAAGATTAGAAGCTTTCTTGCAGGAATTAGATGAATTTGACGGAAATGTGGAAGAAGAAGAAGAAGAAGAGGAAGAGGAGAAAATTGAGGCGGCAATCACGAAGGACAATAAAGTAACTGAGAAACAAGAAGAAAAGTGTCACCTACAGCTGGCGGTTACAAAAGGATCCGAGGCGGTTGAGGTTGAAATTGGTAGTGACAAAGGGAGACAGAGTAACAAAACAGGGGCGGTGGAAAAAAATTCTGATGAGGAAAATGTTGACAGCGAAGAAAAGAATATGAGCAGCTTGAGTGTTGAAAGTTCAAGAGCACTGGAATACATAAATTTAGGAAGCTATGGATCAATGAGAAGGGAAAAAGATTGGAAAAGGACCTTAGCAGGGAAGCTGTTTGAAGAAAGGCAGACGAATAATAATGTCAATAATCATGGAGGAGGAAGTGAAGGAATGGATCTATTGTGGGAGACATACGAGACGACTGAGGAATTGTCGAGTAAAAAGACCAAGAACAGAAAAGACACCAAGGAAGAGAAGAAAAACAAGAATAGTAATAATAAGAAATGTGATCAGGACATGATGAAGAAGTACTATCCTGCGAAGAAGAAAGAACAAGAAAAAGAAGAAGAAGAAGATGAAGAAAGTGATGAATCTGATGCGCAATTGTGTTGTTTGCAAGCACTCAAGTTTTCCACGACAGGGAAGATGAATATGGGGATGGGAAGACCAAGTCTTGTTAAGATTTCTAAAGCCATCAAAGGATTTGGATGGTTGCACCATGTTAGCAGCAGGCACAGCAAGAAGGTGCACATTGGTGACAGATTTTAATTTTATCCCTTTTTTTTCAGATTTTTGTACTACTACTACTACTATATTACTTCTTTCATGGAGGTAAAAGGGGGAAAAAAAAATCTTACCAAGTAAATATATATATTTATATATATATATATATGTAATGTTTCTTCTTCTTCTTCTTCTTCCTTCAGTCTCATCACTGCATAAAGATATATACCAATTTGACAATGTTCTGAAAAATTTTGACAGAAATCTTCACATAATGTTTTACCCTACAGTTAGTTTGCTTGTCAATGGCAAAACAACTCAAACCCCATTTTGACATATCAAAATGTGTGGGGGTGAATTGTAGTCAAATCTTTAGAAAGGAAAAAAAAAAAAAAGCTAGACCACTTCCCTTTTCTAAATTATGGCAAAGAATTGGTTCGGAAAAAAGTTCTAATTCATTAATTCGGAGTTGATAATAATTAATCATCATATTATTTTTATGAACAATACTTATTAGGGTTTAAGTAGAATCATTTTCTTGGACAAGTTGTTCTTGAATGATAATGTTGAAGAATTATGTAGAATGGGTGGAAATTATGGATGAACAATTTCAAGACAATAAATGAAAAAAAAAACAAAATTGAGCCTACATTTCATTTGATAGTGCAATAGAAAAAGTAACTGAAAAAACTAATTATGCAAATAAGTAAAAACTCACATTCAATATGTTTGTTGAAATTGGTGTCATCTAAAGAAAAGCTATATCATGTGATGTGTTGTCTAAAGATATCAAGTTTTGAACACTAAAGTAAACAAGATTTAATTGTTTTGCATGTTGACATCATAAATGTATAACTCTTTTTATATATATATATAAATAAATATACCTACATTTCCTTTTTCTAAAAAGCTGAAAATTAGTATTTTGAAATACCATAAATTTCAAATAATCATAAAAGTCTAATGAAATATATATATATATATATATATATATATATATATATATAAATTATAAAAAAAACGTGATTTGATATGAAGAAAAGGAAAAATCTAGCTAAATTATTGCACGTTGGATAACCTTGGACCCTTCTAGTACGTAAATCACCATTACGACGTAGTATTCTGAGGACTCACAATTATATAATTTTTTTAAAAATGGCTTTTGGGCCCAGAAAAGGTGGGCCGTCAGAATCACAATACGTAAATATAATCACAAATCTTTTCATAAAGAAAAGGCCGAAAAAAAAGTACAACAATAATTAAAGTAAAATTAACGGATTGGGCCTTGAAATAAATTCCGACCACCCGAGTTTCTTCACCGTAAGCGCTAAATCAACCAAATTAACTGTTTTTTTTTTTTTTTAAATAAGAGAATAAAAATAAATAAATAAATAAATAAAATTCCACACCGACGCTGCTCTGAAAGCTGTCTAACACTCACTCTTTCTTCTGCTGCTCACGACACGGATCTTCATTTTCCATAGATTTTGACCGAAGACTTGTTTTGCCGTTTCGGTCGGTGGGTCCCACCATCCTCCGTCTCTTCTTCTAAGCCTATCAAATTCACTCCCTCCGCCTTTCTTCCTCTTCCTCCTCTGCAACCGCCACACACGCACTTTCTCTCTGTGTTCAGATGCTCTAGAATTTGTTGATTTTGGTTTTCACATTTGTTTATTGGGGGATATATTGTTGTATTGGAAGAATGGTGGTGATGAGACCGGGTCGGAGTTCTCGGACTTTATCGGATCGGCATGTTACCGCCGGACCTGCTGTTGTTCATTCATCGAGAGTCTTCACTTTCAAGCTATTTGTTTCTGCTCTGCCGCTTGTTCTTTTCGTTTTGTATGCGTTCTTCATTTTTGATATTTCTTTCTTCCATCAATCTGATTCCGATCTCAGTCATGTAAGTGTTTATTGTTGGTTTCAGTATTTTTTCTTTCTACGTTTATGTTTACATTTCGTGTGCAAGTGTAACATGCTTGGCATTGGTGTGGTTTTGCCTTTTTCTTCTTTCTTCTGTGTTAGTAATGTACTGGTTTATGGCTGCTTGGCTTCTGCAGTGCTTTAAATCATACTGAATATTGCTGTTTTTGTTCTGGATTTTCATTGATTTTTCGAGATTTGGTTTTTTTTTTAATCTCGCTATTGCATCGAATAACGTAATGTTTACAGTTTATGGATTGATTTGATTTTTGAATGAATTAGGGTTTCACTCAGAATACAGAAGGAGTTGGACTATTTAGAAGGTTGCTGGCTCTGAAATCGGATCCTTTAAAGCCTAGACTTGATCAGATCCGAAAACAAGCTGAGGAATACCGAACTCAAGCTATGGCTTATGCTTCATTTGCTAGAAAGCTCAAGCTCGAGAACTCCAGGCTTGTTAGGATTTTTGCGGATCTTTCCCGTAACTACACTGATCTGATCTTGAATCCTGCCTATCGTTCTCTCTTTTATTCAGATGCGAGCTCAATTAATGAGTCCCTGCTGTGGCAATTTGAGAAGGAGGTGAAGGAAAGAATTAAAGTGACACGACAAGTGATTACTGAAGCAAAGGAGAGTTACGATAATCAGCTGAAAATTCAGAAGATGAAAGACAACATTTTTGCTTTAAATGAGCTGCTGACCAAGGCAAAAAAGCAGTCTGCTTTCAATAATTTGATTGCTGCGAAGTCCATACCAAAGAGCTTACATTGCATCACAATGAAATTGATGGACGAGCGAATTAGGCATCCAGAGAAGTACGTTGATGAGGGGAAGCCAATCCCACCTGAATTCGAGGATCCAACCCTTTATCATTATGCAATTTTCTCAGATAATGTTGTAGCTGCTTCTGTTGTAGTCAATTCTGCTGTCAAGAATGCAAAAGAACCATGGAAGCATGTGTTTCATGTCGTGACTGATAAGATGAATCTTGGGGCTATGCAAGTCATGTTCAAGGTTAAGGATTATAATGGGGCTCACATTGAAGTGAAGGCTGTGGAAGATTACAAATTCTTGAACTCCTCCTATGTTCCTGTCCTGAAACAGATGGAATCTGCAAATCTCCTGAAATTTTACTTTGAGAATAAGTTGGAGAATGCAACAAAGGATGCAACAAATATGAAATTCAGAAACCCAAAGTATTTGTCGATATTGAATCATCTTAGGTTTTATTTGCCAGAAATGTACCCTAAATTGCACAGGGTATTGTTCTTGGATGATGATATTGTGGTGCAAAAGGATTTGACTAGACTTTGGGACATAGATATGGATGGGAAGGTAAATGGTGCTGTCGAGACATGTTTTGGGTCATTTCACCGATATTCTCAATACATGAATTTTTCTCATCCTTTAATTAAAGCCAAGTTCAATCCTAAGGCATGTGCATGGGCTTATGGGATGAACTTCTTTGACTTAGATGCTTGGAGGAGGGAGAAGTGCACTGAAGAGTATCATTATTGGCAGAATCGGGTAAGAAGCTTAGTGATCCTACTCCTTCCCCCCAATTCTCCTAAATTATTTCTGGCTTTTTGCAAGAAGTGCAAACATCATTTTTCATTTAATTGTTTTTCAATTTCCCCGACAACACTTCATTCGTGATTAGGTTATTGGTTTTTCCCTCATTATCAAGTTTTTGATGTTCATGATTGTATATATTTTTGGATTTGGTTTGCTACTGTTGTGATGAGAAAGCCTTGCCTTGTTTTTCTTACTCATTGTCTATCATATACTCTATTTGCTACCATCACAATCAACTGGAAGGTTTTTCTCCACTGAAAGCATGCTTCATTTTTGCAGAATGAGAACCGCACCTTGTGGAAATTGGGAACATTGCCCCCAGGCCTAATCACATTTTACTCCACAACTAAGCCACTTGATAAATCTTGGCATGTTCTGGGACTTGGTTATAATCCAAGCATAGATGCAGATGAGATAAAAAATGCTGCTGTGGTGCACTTTAACGGGAATAATAAACCATGGCTTGATATTGCCATGATGCAGTACCGGCCACTCTGGGCAAAGTATGTCGACTATGAGAATGAGTTCATCCAGTCCTGCAATTTTGCTGTTTAGAGTGTGTTTATTAGTAAAGCCCATGCTTGGAGGATGGCTAAGTCAGCTTCTCTCTATATGGCCCTTCTACACGTAACCTCAATGCTAGTAATTTACCTCTTAAACTTTCATGTCTAGTCAAGTTCAATCAATTGCTATTGCTATATTGTTAGAATTACGGCTCATAAGTGTTTATAGATGTCTACAGTTAAGTTATAGGGTTTGATTTAGATTAGCAGCTTTATTATTTGAATTATATTACTAGTCGACTAACAGATTATCTTTGTTTTTCACATGCAGCATTATCTTCATTTTGCTGTTTAATTAAAGCTTCCCATGTTATTATGATGTGCATTATTTCACAATGCACTATAGTCCTTAATATATTGAAAGAGTTACACTTTTCCTGTTTTTGAGAGATGATTTTGTAACTTTTGTTGTCAAAGATATTTCCTAAATTAATATATTCATACCAAACCTTCCATCTCTTTAGTTTAAGTTCACAGAATATACTATAAAATAATTGGGTGATAATGAAGTGGCTTGTGATGTTTGATCCTGTTGCAGGAAAATTAAAATTGTTGGGTTACAAGCTTTGATTCTTTTCATGAATCCTATGGATATATTTGTCTTATTCTGGGGGTTTCCTGAATCTGCTTAAACACCTACTCTATCAGACACTAATTTTCCACACCTAGTTTAATTGTAAAATTATACTTTTTACTTTTGAAATACCTAGCTGATTTTGGTATCATAACCTTAAGGACAGACAATACTATGATATTTTAACATTTCTGAAAGGTATGTTATTGTGATATAGTTCACCTTTTGATGCATGAAAATTTTCATATGCTGGAAACTGGGAGTAAGTTGTAGTTGGATTATCATCACTTAATGTGATGCTTGACAATTTTGTGTGTTGAGTCTGTTGACATTTTGGTGTCACTCATTATTATTCTAGTGATTGTAGTTTTACTTGCCATAATCATTGTGCATCTGGTAGTCTTTATGTTTTAAATTTGTGCATTAAACATATCTTCGTTGGTTTTTATTACTAGAGCAAGGCCGCATTCTAATAACAGTTGTAACTTAAGTTAAAGACAGGACTATTGTGAAGAGCAAAGTTGGAGACAGACTTTTTAGTAGCGTAGCCTGTAGTCTTCTCCCCTGCTTTGTTCACCTAGACCTTTACTCATGAGGATTGTTTGAGTTTCTTTGAGTGGTTCCAAGAGGAAGCAGTATTTGATTAACAGCTTTCCTTCTTGCTTTAAAGAATTGTTTACTACCTTTTATTTGGCTCCCTTTAAGAACATATTTCTAGATATACTAACTTTTAGACCTATAGGGAAACATAAGAGTTTCTTCTTTGTAAAGGGATGAATTTTTTCATTTTTCTTAATAATTCCTTTTTGATGCCTGGTTAGAGCACTAAGATTCTTTTGAATTCAGATACCAATCATCTCAGCCCTGAACTTTGTCATTGCTCTTGGATGTGGTTTTTGCAGGCAAACTGTTCAGTAGAATTTCACGACCTTGGTTCACATGGACCTTTTGTTCAAAAATATATTGGATGCATTATCTTTCAAAAGTTTAAGGTTTAGTGCATTGTTATATCAATATATTTTTGAATAGAAGGTCCATGTGTGTCACGGTCTTGAAACCTACGTCTTGGATGACGGTGATGCTGCTACAAATCTTTCATACTGACCATGGTTTCATTTTAAAATAACTATATTTTAGAACATTCTTCCATATTATAAAGTATTTAAATAGATGATACTAAATAGGGTAAAACTATTGAGTTTTAATGCCATGTTTTAAAATTTTGGCTCTTTTGGGGAGGACTGGGTGAGGAGAGCTTGCAGCAACTAAGTAATTGGTACAGTCTTAAAACTTTTTGTTTGGAGAGTTGAGGAAGGTTGTGCAGCCATTAACAATATTGAATATTGATATACCTTTTCGTGTGACTTGGTAGTTGATGGATAAGAAGTCTGTTCTCAGTATCTAGAGTAAGCCTATTGAAGTGCTAAAATATTTTCTTTTTGAAAAGAGCTGTTTTAGAAAATAATACATTAATTTGAAAACATCAATAAGCAACAGATATTTTGAAAATACATCTAGGATAACTTCTCAAAAATATCAGTTTTCTTTTCTCAACCATTCTTAAGCTAATATGTCACAAGAAAAGCAATTTAGAATAGCTCAATGATGGAGAACAAGAAAGAGCTAAAAGAATGGAGATTTCCTAATTGAGTGATGATTCTACAATATGGCCTTAATTTCGGGAGTTTTAATGTATTTAGTATTTTAAGAATAAAGGTTTTAGTTGGTTCCTAATTAAGGAGAACTCATTTAGAATGTATTCAGGAGTTCTAGTTTTTTAATGTTAATTAGTTTAGAAGTTATAGTAGATGAAGGATTTTCTTCTAGAAACTTTAATACAGGATTTCATAATGTATTATAGCAGTGTTTCCCTTTTATTATTGAAAAGCTTAATAGTTAATTTTTGTAATTTTGGTTGTGTGGTGCAACGTCATAGGGTCTCTGGTGTTTCTTTTCTCAAAAGTTTGACGCAAAGAAATCTTTGTTCCTTTTGTCTACATCTAGAAATTTCAGCATACTACTGAAATTTTATTCTTTGCATGAACTCTGTGTCTTAGATAGTGCTGGGCCTTTGTCTTGCATCTTTCAAATTGTATATAGCTAAGAACCATGTAGCCTTCTCTTGTTTATGATTATTCATTGATGCAACATTCATTAATGAAGCATGTTGATTGTGTTAATGGAGAGTTTCTACAAAGAAAAGTTTCAACTGTAAATCTGAAATAACATGCTGGAGTGTTCTTTTGATTGGAGCAAGACTGTTAAGTGCAGAACAGTTGACACAGTTCTGTAGTTCTATTATTTTAGGCTTGAACCATGAGTCAGTTTAAGAGATGCAGTTCCACCCACAAAATATGGTTATCTTTAGTTTAGTTCATCTGATGATATTAGTCCTCATAGACTTGGTTTTTAGAAAGAGTTAATATAAGGCGTCTGATGTACCAAAGTGACGATTTCTTACAATCCTTAAAGTTGGAGAGACCTGAGTATGTGTAGTTAACATGAAAATGGTTAATAATTATATCCTTGATTTTCTTATTCATGTCTTCACATTGTTATAAGGACATGACACCATTCTAATACTAATAAAAGTACACAGTATCAGAGGATGGTCAATCACAGGATGAAAAACAAATGGTGTCCGGGACACTACCCATCGAGAGATTAAGGGTATTTAATCTGGCTTGATGGTTGTGATCTTTATTGCCAATAATTGTCTTTAGGATATAGTAGTTTTTCTGCATTCCTTGATGCTCTTGATAATTGGATGTTTTTGAGTCTTGGCACACTTTCTTACCTCCAACTTTGGGAAATATACACATTTCTCATTTAATGAAGTTATCCTTAATGGTCCAGTTATAGTTACGTTCACATTTTAGACAGACTGACCCCTTGCTACTTAGAGGTTAACCTTGGGCAATATCTTACCCCTTCCTTGCAAATGAAAATAGTCCAAATGGGATGAGTGCTTGCCCAGGGCAGATAGCAAACGTTGTTAACCATCCCTTCCTGAGAAGTCTACCCTGCAAATCCGGGTTTGTTTTGCAAAACAGACCTTCAGTGGAAATCTATGATTCAAATCTGCTTTTTGCATAAATATATATCTTAGAAAATTTTGACATAATTAGGTTGTTCTCTTCTTTTATTTTATTCTCCTTTTGTTTAAAATCTGAATCTCCATAAAATGTTTCTCACACTGTTATTTATCAATTTGTTTTTGTTTTCTTTAATATATGTGTTATTTAAAGAAATTTATAGGTAACAAATAAATAAATATATATATATATATATATTTATTTATTTTTAAAAAAAAAAACCTCCGCCAACTGGGCCACATTGAAAGGAGAAAATAATTATCATAGAAAGATAAATCCCTACGAAATCTGCGATGATTATTTATTAAAATTTAAAATTTAAATCTGTTAACGAAGAATATTGAATTAATATCATACACGTCTACAGTTTTTTTTTTAAAATTAAAATATATTATGATAAGTGAAAAAATTATATAAAATAATAGATTAGAATAAATTTTTTGAGTTGTTTGCTTTCTAGGTATCCATGCATTCATGAAGTATTAAAACTCAATTAAGATTTTTGTTTTATACCCTGAATTAGACCAAAAATAAAATATATACTATATATATATTTATTTATTATTTCTAAACTTGGAGTAACTTTCTTGAAAAAATCCGACTTATATTTTTTAATTTGGCAAAAAATTATATATATATATAACACGAGATCTTTCTCTCTCCAAGGGATAATATAAAAATCTTTGAAAACCCTCTTTTTTCTCTCTCTCCTACTGTGTTTTGCTCTTCTGCAGTTGCCTCTAAGATCCGCCCACGCTTTCGCAAAACCCTAGTTCTTTTACCACCGCGCTTTCGAGAAGAGAGGAAGTTGAAACCACTGCCTAAGAGTCAGAGGGAGAAACTGCAGAATCCTGCTTCTCTCTCTTCGCGTCCAGTTTCGATCCGATTCGAGTCCAGGTAACCATCAGATCAGTCGTGCATCTAATATTAGTAGTACAGCGACGTTCTTGTTTGCATCCGGCGGAATGTATAATGGAGCTTCTTAGACGTGAGATTCGCTCCGGCTAGGGTTTTATTAGTTTAAATGTTTCTCTTACTGAACATCGTTTGCGTTTCTGTTAGGTTGTGCGAGGGATCCATCAGTTATGGCGGCAGCAGAAGCAGTAGCACTTGCAGCAGCGGCAACGCAGCAACCTGTTGGGGCTAAAGTTGTATGTTCCATTATTTTAATTTTTTTTTTTTTTTGAAATTTCATTTTGAACCTCTTGTGTTTTTGTTTTAATAATTATAATTGGCTATCTGAGGATTGGATTTTGCTGTTAACTGAATTCTCCTTGTCGGGCAGGTTGGAAATGCTTTTGTTCAACAGTATTATCATATACTACATCACTCGCCAGAGCTTGTTTTTAGGTTTTATCAGGATATTAGTAAGGTTGGTCGTCCTGAAGAGGATGGTACCATGAGCATCACGACAACTATGCAAGTAAAACAACCAATTCCTCTCTCTCTCCCCCTTTCCCTCGTGTGTATCTTGTGCATGTGTATCTTGTGCAGCCCGTGTATTCCAACTCAAGCTCCAAAAAAGGGGGAAAAAATAAGCAAACAATCAATTAGCATAATTTTCGAGTTCTATCTTAATCAGAATTTTTCTATTTTTCTAATTTTATTTTTTATTTTTTGTGTCACAAATAGAAACGATATATTTTGCCTACAGCCTTTTTTTTTTGGATGAAAGTACAGGCATCTGATTAATGCTGTTTTTGTATGTAACTCGCTGTACCTTCAAACCATTTAATGCTGTTGGGTTCCTTAACATCTTGTCTTTCTGTATGAATGAGATGCCATTTCTTATGAACTGAATTAGATGAGCATTTTAAGTTTTCAAGTTTCCAATATCTTGCTCAATGTTGGTTTTACAGGGTATCAATGAAAAGATACTGTCTCTGAACTATAGTGAATATAGTGCGGAAATCAAGTCTGTTGATGCACAGGAGTCTTTCAGTGGGGGTGTGCAAGTTCTCGTAACTGGACATCTTACTGGGAAGAACTTGATCCGATATTTCTCTCAAGTCTTCTTTCTTGCACCCCAAGACAGAGGATATTTTGTTTTGAATGACATGTTCCGCTACATAGAGAATGTCAGCCATCAGGATGGAAACCAAGGTTCAGTAGTCAATGATGTGGTGGTTCCTGTTACCCCAGAGCAAAGTAAATTGACAAACTAGTTTACATTTTGTTATATCCTACATACTTCCTGCATCAAAGTATTGAATCTAAACTGGATCTGAACTTTTTCCTTTCCTGTTTTTATGGCAGATCCTCCCCCTCCTGTTCCTGCTCAGGAGAACCACATTTTTGAGCAGAGCACTCCAACCGAGGAAGTTAATGGGGGTGAAGTGTTCAATCCGCCTGAGATTGTTGATGTTCAAGTCGTTGAAGAAGAAGTTCCTGTACCAGAGGTTGTTAATGAAGTTCATGATGAAACAAAATTGGTGGATGAATCTAACATCAAGATTGAAGAAGTGCCAAAGAAGTCTTATGCTTCTATTGTAAGTTGATAGAGCAAGTTTAAGTTCTTTTATGAACTCTATGGATTCTCATGGCAATAGCAATCAAATGAAATAAACTTAGTTTGCTTTGCCAAAATTGTCACCAAGTGATATAATTTTTTTATTTTCTTTTCACAGGTGATGGATCTGAAGGAAAGTGCTGTGTTTTTCTCATCACCAGCTCCTGCTGCCCGGAAACCTCTGCCAAAGATCCAAGAGCAAGCAAACCCACTCCCTGCTTCTGAAACTGAACTAGTGCCTCAGTCTGATGCAGTTGACAACGGGAATAACAACGAGGGAGAAGGCATGCAATTCTAAGTCCATCCTTATTCTCAAAAATTCTCCTCTTATTTTAGTGTTTTATAGAGAAATTAAGTTTGCATGGTTCTCTTAATTTGTCCTTGTGCAGCTGATGGGTACTCAATCTACATAAAGGGCTTGCCCATGAATGCAACTGTGTCATTACTTGAGAATGAGTTCAAGAGATTTGGGCCAATCAGGAATGGTGGTATACAAGTCAGGAGCAACAGAGTATGCACCTGCTAGTTTTTTTTTTGTTTTTTTTTAAAATTTTTTTATGTGGTTGCTTTATCTTTTCATGGCAGCATAACTATATTGTTTCTTCTTTGCAGCAACAGGGTTTTTGCTTTGGATTTGTTGAATTTGAGGTTCCAACTGCTGTTCAAAAAGCACTAGAGGTGTGTTTCTCTTCTTAGATTAAGATTTGGTTCTTTGTAATAAGCTTAATCAATGACTACCAAATTATAGTTGAATATCGTAGCAAAAAAAGTCAATAACATTAGTAAGTACTTTGAGTTACCTTCTAAGATTCATTAATGGATATCGGATTTATTTCTACAGTTCTTTTTGGTAGGCAAAGTGTTTGTGAATTCAAATCTTAATTTGTACTTCATTTTTTGTGTTCATGTTCATGACTTATTTTCCTGATGACTGCTTTATGTTCACCATCTTCTTGAAGTAGATATTGTTCATACAATTGTCAAAGTTTTTATATGGTCTTATTGTTCCTCATGACCACTTAACAATAATATACGTTATTGGTGTTTTTAGGCTTCTCCAATAACAATTGGTGGTGGGCGTCAGATTGTTGTTGAGGAAAAGAGGTCAACAAATTCTCGAGGCAAGTTTATAATAATTCTCAATCGTATGTACTACTTTGGTGAATAAACATAATAATTCTCAATTGTATGTACTACTTCAGTAGCCTGTTCTGCTATTTATAAACTTTCTACACTTCATGTTATCTGAAGTACACTTTGTTTACAGGAAACAATAGGGGAAGGTTTCAGTCTGGAAGGGGTTCCGGGTTCAGAAATGATGGGCCTAGAGGAGGAGGGGGACGTGGGAATTATGGAGGAGGGGGCAGAGGTGGTTACAATCGAGGTGATTTTAATGGTAGGAACGAGTTCAACAACAGGGGTGGTAATAGAGGAGGATCGTCTAATCGTGGGGGTGGTGATGGATATCAAAGGTCTGACAGTAATGGTGGTCGCATGAACCGTGCAGGTAATGGTGGAATGGGTAGTGGAGCAGCCAAGAATATGACGCCGAGAGTTTCTGCCACAGCTTGAAATGAATAGTTAGGTTAGGTGGTGGTGGTGGGGGGAGGGAGGGATAAGTTGTTAGGTTTAATATTCTTGGAACTTTGAAGTTCATCAATTGTTTAGATAATATAATATTATCTGTAGACGGGTACTTAATTGAGGGGGGGCTGCCTCAAATTTTCATTTAAATTCCTCACAAATTTTATTTTTGAATTTTTTTTGGGTGTAGCGAAGTATGGTAGAAGTTGGGTCACTTGTGTAGAAGAAGGAAGAAGTACTGTTAACATAGCCCAAACGAGAAATTGCTTTTAAATCCAGTTATGGGCATTTTTTTTTTTGTACTTGAACGATATTTTTTCGTTTTTGGGGAGAGGAGAGTATTTGGTTTTATACTTGTGATAAATGGCAAATGGCATTAAGATCTTATTTCTGAAATTTGTATTTTATTTTTATTATTATATTATAAAAGGAAGAAGGAAACGAAAGAAAGAGCTTGAATAAGTTTACATGTTGGATGGGCAGAGAAATCTGGTTTGGAGTATAATACCCTGAAAACCAAAAGGGAATGGGCTCTCTCCTAATCTACAACATCAAAATAAGAGAAAAGAAGAGATGAGATGTTATCATCCATTCATGTTTCACAATACCAAGGTTTGGGAATAGTGAAAAAAAAGAAAGAAAAAAGGGTAGCAAAATATGTTGATGAGTTAGTTTTAAAAGTTAATTAATTAAAGAGTGGAAGTGGGAGTCAATGGGCAAAAGGAAAAGGAACCATAGTAATGTGGCGTAATGGGTTGGTTACGTCAGTGGCTCCTCCAGCATGCTCTACAAACTGGGCAGGCGAGAAAGAAGTTCCATGGCAAACACAAACAATGCTAACCTCGGTCTTGGTGTAGGTGTACAAGAAACCCATTACCGTCTTCCCGTTTGGTCCATTTCCCGTGGTTGACACACACGGCATTCGAGGAGGAAGAAAAGGCTTTGGTCTTTCAGAAGATGATTTAACTACATCTGCCTTGTTTCTTCTTCTACCACCACCACCTTCTTGTTGTTGTTGTAGCCCTAAATCCCTCTTTTCTGAAGCAATAATTTGAATTGGTGAAACACCAATTTGTTGTTCATTTGCTCCAATGCTACTTGAATGGCTTCCACTTTCACTACTACTTCCACCTACAAACATCAACGCTCCTTATATTAATTAATGATGCCTTTACAATGTTTTGGAATCACAAGAAACAGAAACAGAAGAAAATTCCCTATTTCTCAAAAGGCAGCATTAAAATTAGAAGATTTGATTAAAAATCAAGATCCCTTTACACCCGATATTAACAATTGTGATTTGAATCTAAAACCCTAAAAGAACAAAACTCAAAAATCAAGAAGGATCAAGAAAGACATAATGCTGTTTGAATTAAATCACACGATAGGACAAAAAAGAAACTTAGTTAGCGGTTTTACCTTTCCCGGACGTGCTGCGATAATCTGAAACAGCCGAAGAAGTGGTTTCCGGGGAGCCGTTGGACGAAATAACTTTTGGGATTTCGCTCCCACATTTGCCACTATTCTGTTCTGAATCACCACCACGTTTCAAATTTCCATTCCCATTCCCATTAGGGTAAGGCCTGAAATTCACAGGTTGAGAAATAACATTCTTTCCTTTGGTGCCGCCATTCTCATCTTTGCCTACCATATGATGATTACGATGAGGTTGGGCAAAACCATTCTTTTGGGTTGCACATTCTAAATACTGTGGATAATAAGGAACTTTATTTTGCAGAAAAGAAACAGCAACAGGAGATTTTGTGCCTGAACCTTGATGATCCTGGCTTCTATCACTTATCCCACCATTATTTCTTGATGTAAATATAAAGTTTGAGTCTTTAATAATAATACTACTACCATTCTTCTCATTTCCAACACATTTTGCAAAATTATGCTCTTTATCCTCAACAAGGGCATCATTTTCCCTCGTTTCTCTGTCTCGAGCCCTGCTTTGCAACTGCTGTGTTTCCAGCAACATTTTGTCGTCTGCATTGACAGAATTAGAAGCTGATTTTCTCAATTTTTCCTCCCTTTTCTTTCTTGCTTCTTGCCTTCTCAATGCCTGAATCTCCCTCTTATTCCTCTGTGAATAATAATCCTCCTCCACCACCACCACTTCTGAACCCGACCCACTTCCCGTTTCCACTTTATCTCCCACAATCGCCGTCGTCGGGAAAGAAAGACCAGATCTTGGAACATTAATACCTTTTTTCTTCCCACTATTTTCTTTCCTTGAATTCTCTTCCTCCTCTTCCTCCTCCAACGATTTCTCTAACTTCTTGTACCTCCCACCAATTGATAACTCCAAACTCAACTCTATCTCATCGTCACTTTCCGTAACCCCAACTCTTGAAACCTCCAACATTCTCCAAAACAAACAAACAAATACAAAATTAAACAACTTTACAACCCAAACTGACAGATAAAAACTTCATAACATTTTCAAAACAATAACAACAAAAATAAAAAGGGGAGAAAAGAATACATTCCGTGAAATGTTGTCCAAAATTTTCTCCTCGTTTTCACTTTGTCACACAACCAACACATCCAACCCAACCCAACCCAACCCAACCCCGCTTTCCATAACACAACAAATTACCAGCCAACAGACTTGAATTGCTGACACGTGGAAGGAGAGCAGAAGCTGAAAACGGGCGGTTGGTGACACCTAAGATCTGGTAATCACTATGCTGTCATTCTTTTTTAAAGGGCCTAACAAAAAAAACCAAAAAAAAAAAAAAGAAAAAAAGGAAAACTTTTTTTTTAAAACTAAGTTTAATATCCGCTAATCAACAATTAGCGGTATACATAACTTCTGTTTAAACTAACTTCAATCTATTCCAAAGACTTCCAACAAAAAAAAAGCCTGCATGACATCAGTTTTCCCTTCCGGCACGTGTCCTCTACTTCGTAGGCACGTGCTCCTAGATGCTGAGAAGGCGACACACGTCCGTCTCAGGGGATACTTCTGTTAATGAAAAAGTATACGGACACGTGGTGTTCAGATCCTCTGTTGCCTTTTCAATCAACACCGTCCTTTTCACCGATACCTAGTTCGACACGTAGAGAGAGAGAGACACGTGTTGGGTTTCATATCTTTTGGCCCATTCCCTACTGCCGTACGAAGCCCATGCATGCTTTGTCGACACGTGTCTAGGTTTTGAATGACAAGTCAGAGGGACTGGTACTACCTATGATGTTTCCCCACAGCTTTTCTTTTTCAGACGTAAGACTAGTGACGTAACGACGTGGATGAAACTGGTTGGATACGACACGCGGCGACTAGTGTTTGGAACTTCTTACAGCGAAAAAACAGGCTACTCGGGCTTTTTCTTAGGCGAGATTAACGGCCCCTTATAATTGGGCCTGGGCCTATATTTCGTGATAATTGGGCTTTTCTTAAGTCAAAATTGTTTTTTATTGGGTACAAATAAATTACCCAAAATATATATATATTATATATGCAAAGATATATAATAGATGTAATGAACTGATAACCATAACCAAGCTATATCCGAAGCTGCAAACCATGGATAAATAATCCTTTTGAGGGTTTCATATTTGACACTGGATTTGCTTTATAAGGCCTAAAGATTTTCATCTACACAGGACGAGCTAAGTAAAATGGAAAACCCAAATTAGAGTACAATAAAGCAGCTAAGTAAAAAGTTTGGCCAAATTAGTACATCTTACAAAGGCGGGATGAAACGGAAAAAGAAAAAAAAAAAAAAAAGGTCTATAAAGTTATGGTCTTCCAAATGTCTTAGTCGTTATTACACGCGGGGAAGACTGATCATGATTTGACCATTTATGACACTGCAAAAGAAAAAGGTGCAACAAATAGCTTTTAAAAAATTGCTACTCAAATGTGAATTATGTAATTCAGAAAATTGAGAAGGTTAATGTAATAATGGCTTTTTTTACCTCTTGACATAATAGTAACAGAAGTCAGCCAGGATGAATGTTTGTACAACCTCGGCGAGGAGAACCATTGGGACCCAAATGTATCCAGCTCCAAGAAAAAAGAGATACCTTCCAGATGTCTCGTAAACCTTCAAGAGTGTAATCAAATTTTTGCAAGACTTGAATGTTGATTATCAAATAAGTTAATATAAACAGAAGGAAAGATGAATGCATATTTCTTGCATAATTTAGAAAAGAAAAATTGCAGACACAATTGGTATTCTATTGCACACTTGCATATATTTCTTGCTAGAATTTCATTGACAACCAACAAAAAGAAAAATCAAATCAAATGGGTAAGGTCATCACCAGTTCTATCAGGCCTCAACTTTTAACAATTACACTCCACAGTTGAAACACTTGATGCAGGGAAGACCAAGTTGCAAGGAACTCAAATTCATGGTTCATTGTAATTCATATATATAAACTATGCTTCCACCGAGCATTGTATTGGAGCATGCTAATCATTATCACTTCAAACAATAATATCTCTGGCTAAAATATCCTCAAGTAAACATGCTTTTCTATCTGAAGTTAGCAAGAAGTACATAAATCAGTTTCTATCTAAGTAAAAGAGGTTTCCCATCTTGCAGATAAGTCAATGTAAAAACTTCCATCAGATCAGGCCACAAAGAAGGAATTCCAATGTGGTTCCTAAACTTATAGTAATTTTCAAGTGGGCTACAACATTGCATCAGGAAACAAACCTGAATGATCCAATGAGCACAACTTAAGAATCTTGCAACACCTAGAGCAAACACATAGTGTGCAGTGAATGGTTCAACCATCTGAAACACAATTGAGCAAGGGAAAGGAGGTTACTTTTAGCTAGTAAAAACATATCAATTCACAAAATAATAATAACAATTAATTAAAGAAAATAGAACACATATAGACCTTAGTATTCTGCATCATTCGAAGTTGAGGCAACACTGAAATGGCTTCCAGGTAGACACAGAATGCCCAAAGTACTCTGTAGACGACATGATGTTGTGTAAATGGATGAATAAACAATGCCACAACTGCACAAGGTGCTAACTGCCAAAGACACAATGATACAAAAGTTAACATGTGGTTAAACTTTCCTTAGTATATACACAATATATATATTATAACTGGGTACACCATAGAAATTAAAGGTTGGTATCTAGGCAATTTGCTATGGGTACAACTTATCTTTTTCAAATAGTTTTTTGGACAACTTTTACCACTAAAAGAAATCAAATTGTCTTGCTTAAAGAACCAAGAAAGGCATCTTCAATCTGGAGATATAATTCATTCTTTGTTAAATTCCAAATAAATCAAATATGATTAATAACACTGTTCACAAAAAGGAAAAAAGAAAAAAAAACAGAGTTCTAGTTATATTAATTAATAGAATTAATCTAAGTTTGTGTATGTGAAGAAAAAAAAATCAATAGAAAAGGAATGTACATTATACTGCAGAGAGTGGATTACAATGACACAAGCAATAGAAAAGCTAAATCAGAGGCAAGAACATTTTACCAGATAGGCAATTTTCATGTTGTCCAGTTCTTCAATATAGGTAGACTTCAGTTTATATCTCATCATGTACATTACCCACACAGTTGACACAAGAGTAGCAAAATCAAGAAGGGTGTGAATATCGGTTTCCATGAAAATACTACAGAACAATCTCACACCCAAAAATATGGCTGTGAGATCCTGTGACTTCAACGAAAGGCCTGAGAAAACAGAAACAGAAGAAAGAATGAGTTAGAAAAGCAATGGTTCCAAAAGAACAAATACCATTAACAACTGCAATCAGTCATATATTTTGTCCTTCCCATCCCATCCTGTTTATATCAGGAAAGAATAGAACTTCTTCATCAACCAAAATTGGAATCAAAATCATCATTCTCATCTTTTCAAAAGGGGGCAAAACCATACAAAAATCACAGCCATTCTGTTTACCCGCCGCCGTAACCCGTGAATTCTAGCTCCTTAACCATTCATTTTTACACTCCTCTCAAAGTCCACAGTTTCTGACAGCTTAATTATGTTTTCCCCGGTGAAGGGAAACGAATCAGTTTGGGGAAAAAGTTTTTATGGATAAAAATATTGAGAACCAATTGTTTATAATAAAAGAAGTAAAAAAGGATGTCGAAATAAATAAAAGATTCACTCTCTGCAGGCCTTAAGGAATAACGAAAATAAACAGAGCAGCAGAAACAATAATCTAGGATGAAACAATCAACGTCAGGAAACAAATTATATAAATAAATAAGAAACCGGGGAAATTAACCATTCCAAACAGAATTTCAATTCCGAAACCACCAAAACTGAAACGAAAACAAAGTCGATCAATGAAGGAAACAATAAACAAAAATAAAGAATAAAAAATTACCGGCGCAACTATTTTGAGTGGAGAGCTTGTATATCAAAACGACGATTCCAATAAAATGAGAAAACTCAGAAGCAATGAAAAAATAATTATGATCTCTGACAAGAAATTTCAAAGCCACCAGAAGAAAGAGCACCGTAGAAACGGCTAAAGCAGTCTTGACCTTCACAGACTGCTTCCTGACCCAAGTAAAAAGCTGATTAACTGGTGAAGTCCTCCGTCGTCCCATGGTGCCACAGAAAACCTTAAACCCGCCGCCTTTTCAATTCAACCGAATGCCCAGAGAGAGAGAGAGAGAGAGAGAGAGAGAAAGAGAGGGAAGAATCCGATGGGGGGTTTTGAGATTTCCCTTGACGGAACAGATGTTCAGAGGCATGCAACGGGAAATTTATTACGGGCGAGATGAATGTAACGTTCGTACATATGATGACGTAAGGAAGTTGTTAGGTCGCGGAACCAGTAATGTCTCGCCACGCAGAAAAATCGATGTGTTCGGTTATTTTAATAAATATTTTTTTTAATAGTGTGGCGGATAAGTAAATATTTCGAGACACAAATTCCGGGTGGCACTGCTGATTAGGACGTCAAATTTTGGGTTTTGATAATTCACACAATTTATATATTTATCAATACATGTGGATTGATAAAGATATCTATTTCAAAAAAAATATTAATACAATTTCAGGAAAGATTTAATTTTTATTTTGTGTATCCTTATAATAATAAGGCAGGAAAATATGTTTGGGATATTTTGTTGAAATTTGGTACAACACTTAATTTGCATTTTATATAAAAAGGCAAATTGGGGGTTACCTAATAACTAAAATGTATTGCAGTAGTTATGTTTAGGTTACCCAACAAAAGATCCATTTTGATATATATATATATATATATATATATAATATATATGTTTTTTCTTTCTCCTTAACATGGTATGTCTAGAGAATGATATATTAATGAAACGTGAAGAAAAAGTACAACGTTAAAAAAGTCGAATAGTGTCCATAACAAAATAAAGAACTGATTGAAGTGAATCTAAATTATAGATATTATTTTAATGAATATTGAAGTGAATCTAGTTTTCGTAAAGTTCTGAAGGTAACCTGGGATTCATCAGAACTTCCACCGGATTGATCTTAGATAAGGTCATACCTTGGCCTTCAGTCATGTCCACAGGCAAATTTGACGGTGTTGTAAAATCAAAACCCTGGAGAATTCTAGCAAGAGTCAATTGAGTAACTTGCATTGCGAATGTTATACCTGGACATGATCGTCGGCCAGATCCAAATGGAGTGAACTCAAAATGTTGACCGGAGACATCTAATTCTGCTTGCGTAGTTAAAAATCTCTCCGGCGAGAATTTTTCCGGTTCTGACCATATCCTTGGGTCTCGATGCAGCTTCCAGACATTTACAAACAATCGGGTTTGTTTTGGAATGAAGTAGCCAGTTACCTCACAGTTCTCTATGGCTTGGTGCGGCACTGATAGAGGACCGGGCGGGTACAAGCGCAAAGTTTCTTTGACAATTGCCTGGAGGTACACCAAGTGTTTGATATCAGTTTCTTCTACCCATCTTTTTTTACCAACATTTTTATCTATCTCTTCTCGAGCTTTTCTCATGGCGTCCCTATTGTTCAGTAGCAATGATAATATCCAGGTCAAGTTAATAGCTGTGGTATCTGATCCTGCTAAGATGATATTCTGTAGAATGAAAATAGATATTCAACACCATTAATTCTGCAGTAAGTCATAAAATTTCCTAAATGCATAAATTACACTTTTGGGATAAACTCAGAATTTTTGTGTCATTTATTTTCCCTTATATGATTCTGATTTGATTGATATTTTGACTAATTGTTCTGTGAATTTAGTATCTCCTGCAGTAAGGTGCTAGCTCAGGGAAAAACTCAATTCACCACATAACAAATTCTGTTTCAAAGCAAAAGGTATGAAATTTTCTTTCCAGCCTTTAGAGCATATGTTCTGTCTTAATGTCTATGGGTATGTGTTGAGTAAGATAAACAGAATGAGAAGAAAGAAATATTCATTGTAGAATTTTTTCAATACCCTGAAAATTTTATGACAAATCATATACTTTCTAGAGTTATACACAGCTTGAGAAGCAAGAATAGTCATTAAGAACAGTCTGATCAATTCTAGAGCAACCCAGAAAAGTATTATGTACTCAGCAAAATTCTAAATCCAACAGTATTAAGGAAAGAATGCTTCTTGAAAAATTCTCTTTAGTTATACATATACTGTATTATATTTATATATTTATAGTTGATTCCAAGGAGTTTCAATTGCAATTATCAGAGGGGATTAATTAGCTAGTGGTTCTTTTACCATTTGGTTGCTTGCTTCTGTCCTTAAAATGGGCATCTTCAGTTGTCAATGTCAACTTAGCTTATAAACCAGATTGGTAGCTTATTGCCTATGACACAGCACTTGTCTTCTTCTACAATGCACATTATGCATATCTCCAAAATTTATATATTTTCCTGTCTACCCTTTTCTATGATACTGTCAAATTAATAAGAAAACAAGTTATAAAGTATATCTACTCTTGACTTTTGGTGCTACTGTAATAGTTGTTAAAGATACTTTATTTCTGGACTAGAAAATATTGTTAGATTTATCTGTCAAGCCATTCATACTGTGTGAAATAGATACTCACCATAACTGTGGCTTTGATTATGGTGTCCCGGGAGTGTCCGTGTGTAGATCCATCTTCAATTTTTGAAAGCAATACATCTATGAAGTCTTTGTCGTCATCTTCATGTCCAGACTTGTTCCTCATCCTTCTTTCAACATGTTCAAGAATCCATGTTTCACATATATCATCAACCTCTTTAGCAATACGTTTCATCTCTTTAATAATTCCGTTAGGATCAAGCCATCTTAATAATGGAATTGGAATGATATCCGATACAACAAATTGTGCTGAGGTATACATAAATTGTTTCACCACTGTTTTGAAATGTTGTGCATCCTTATTTGTTCCATACTCAGTATATCTTCTTCCAGCAACTGTTCTAACAATAATATTCAAAGTCAACTGTTCAATCCACTCACTGATCACAACTTTTGCAGGGCTTACACCATCATCATTATTCTTGGTAATATCTGAGTATAATTCTTTGATGCTTGTTTCTATTTCAGAGATTCTGATGTGCTTGAGCATCTCCAGTCTTCGACTCGACAGTACTTCTAACAAAACCAGCTTCCGCATCTCTCGCCAGAACGGACCATAAGGGGCGAAACCAAAAGCTGCATAGTTGTAGCCAAGGTATACACCGGCACTTGAAGCTGGACGGTTGCCAAAGGCTTTATCATAAGTGGTGAAGCATTCTTTAACTGCTTCCCAATTACTGATCACCACTGCTTGTTGATTTCCCAACCTGATCTTGAATACAGGACCATATTTATCGGCCAGCTCTGCCAACTTCCGGTGAAGGGAGTTAGGACCACTGAGTTTATGAAGATGGCCTATTATAGGCCAAGCACCTGTTGGTTCTGGAGGTGATTTTTTGCCACTGTTTGGTTCCTTGGAGCTTGATTTCCAGTTTTTGTGAAGGAAGAAGGTAGTAGTCGCCACGAGCCCAGTAATTGCCAGTAGAATTGGGAAGAGATCCATTGTTCAAACAGAATAGATTTTTAGGCACTTGTAAATTGGTTTGATGATACTAGTAATATCTACCAGTAGCGTTCTTTTGGTGAAAGTCAATGGCCTTGTGAAGATGATAAAACACACACCAGTTGAACAAGTAAAACTAAATAAATTAAAAGAAAATTATTATTATTTTTTAAAATAATAAAGCAAGAAGTACACCTTTTTTAAAATATAAAATTTTCAAACCAAACACGCCCTTACAGTGAAACCCTTACTTCAGAGTTTCTGATAAAGCTCCAATGGCAGGCGAGGAGTGAGGATAACCTCAAGAGGTTTAACTTTAGGCAATGCAATTCCCAATCCTTCACTCATATCAACAGCCACGTTCATCGGCGTTGTCATCTCAAAACTCTGGATTAAACGAGCAAGAGTGAGGTGAACAACCAGCAAACCGTAATTCACAGCCGGACACATTCTTCTACCGGAGCTGAACGGAATATACTCATAATTCTGCCCCTTAAAACTCACGTTGTTGTGCGAATCGATGAACCTTTCCGGCTTGTACTCCAATGGATCTTTCCAAATTCTAGGATCCCTGTGTAGTTTCCAGAGATTGACTATCAAACGGGTGCCTTTCGGAACGAAGTATTCGCCGATGTAACAATCTTCGGATGCTTCCCGTGGACCGGATAGTGGTCCCGGCGGGTACAGACGTAGCGTCTCTTTTACGATTGCCTGCAAATATTGCAAATTGCTGATATCTGATTCTTCTACCCATCTGGTTTTCCCTACTTTGGCGTCAATTTCTTCCTGCGCTTTTTTCAATGTTTCTTGGTTGTTAAGCAGTAAAGAGATTGCCCAAATCAGTGTCTCCGCAGTGCTTTCCGATGCTGTCAAAATGAGATTCTGTCACAAGAAAAAGGTGACTGTTAGTTTTGTTTTCGTTACACGTCGGTAATTTTTATATAATATATTTTTTTTTATTTTGTGACGATAAAATAAAAAGGGAGTAATTGAAATATTACCGCTGTGGTTGACTTGATGATGTCATCGCGTTTGTGACCAGCAATATTGTGAGAATTATCAGGAAAGGCGGAAAGCATGACATCGATGAAGTCGGCATCATCTTCATCCGGAGATTGTTTCCTTCTCTGGATATGTTCTTCCAGCCATGGTTGAAGGACTTCATCGAGATGTTTATGAGCCTGTTTCATAGCTTTGATGTGGCCTCCAATGTCCAACCACTTCAGAGATGGAATCACATCTGAGACCACGAAAACTCCAGAGAGGTACAGAGTTTTCTTAATTGCTTCTTTCATCTTCCAATCTTCATCTTCTTCTTTGTCTTCGTTTTCACCGTCGCCAATGCAGGATGAAAATCGTTTTCCGGCGAGCGTCCTGAGAATCATATTAAAAGTCAAGTATTCAATCCAATTGTTTAAATTGATTAATTTTGGTGATTTATCATCCTTTGTTGAAGAAGAACTAATTATTAGCGAGTAAAAGTTCTTAATCAAATTGTCTAATTCCGATTGTCTGACGTGCTTGAGCTTCTCCAATCGCTGATTGGTCAGAAGCTCAAGTGTAACCATTTTACGAATCTCGCGCCAGTAAGGTCCATACGGTGCCAATGAAAACATTGCGTGGTCATATCCAATGTATTTTGCAACTGCCATAACAGGGCGAGATGCAAAATTTCTGTCATTTGTTGTGAAGCATTCCTTGACCATCTCCCAACTGCTAACCACCACGGCCGGCCGATTCCCTAGCCGGAGTGAGAAAATTGGGCCATGTTTATCTGCCATGGCACCTAGTATTCTTACAATGGAGACCTTAGCACCAAGAAGATGGAGATGCCCAATGAATGGCCATGCTCCCGGTGGTTCTGGTGCTCTTAATTTCTTATTCTCTCCTTTTCCTCTGTTCTTTGCAATGTTGATGATACTGCGACTGGCAACAAGAACTAGAATCAAAAGCAACCATGAGATACTTGAAAGAAAATCCATGTAGAATCTAAAATTTGTACTCTGGCATTTCAGTTTGTGTTCTATCGTCCTATTTATAGACGCGTTTGGTTCCACACAACACAATGTCATTCCAATTTGTATAAAACTCTAATTCTACCTTCAAAATCAATAAGTTAATAAGACAAATGTTTGGTGGTTGTATATTACATTTCTCAAAATGCACACGTCTCAATATTATTATATTATTATGATTCAAACTTAATCTCATTTAAATCAACAAAAATTTAATCTAAATTTATAATTACTTATTTTTAAATTATATATTGAAGAGGAAAGAAGCTCTGCTGCTAACCACCACGTCATCACTTGAATATATAACTGTAAATTGTTATATCATTACATTACAGATCTAAAAAATTACTGAAGATATTAAATATACTTATTATAAATATAAGTAAGAAGAGAGGAGAATGATCTTTTGCTCCATCTTACATTATGATATACTTATATAATACATATTTATATATTTCCTATACTTTTCTAACAAAATTATCAGAGAGTTATTTTCGATATTAGTGACTTTATTTTTTTTTGCAAATAGCCGATTTCAATCTGAGTTCTGATACTTAGAAAGAGGAGTACATTTTTGTAGAAATTTACCAGATAAAAAAAAAAAATAAATAAAATAATAATTATATATTATATATATATATTATATATAATATATATATATTGTGTGGTATATAGAGGAGGAGGATCGATGAATTGAATCGGGAGAAATGCAACCACCAATTATTGAAATTTTATTGATTAACTTTAAAAAGAAAAAAGAAAAAAAAAAATCAAAAGTTATATCACTATCGCATTGCAATGACGCAGCCCAAATGGACCTCTTGATACGTACCAGTGTCGATACTCTGTTGACTCCGTCAATTTTCATATTTCATTGTAATTATTAGCATTTTACAATTATATAATTTCATCTATATATATATATATAACTTATATTACTTTTTTAAAAATAAATTATATTTATCCTAATAAAATTTTATGAATAAAAACTTTATAAACGTTTTAGATATAATATATATTTTTTTTCATTAATATATTTGGTAATGGGATAAATTACTGTAAGTATTAATTTTGATTTAATATGTATAAAAATAATACATAAATGGGGTGGTGGCGCAGTTGGTTAGCGCGTAGGTCTCATAGCTTAGAGTGATCCTGAGGTCGAGAGTTCGAGCCTCTCTCACCCCAAAATAATTTTTATTTATGGTTTAAGATTCAACACAAATTGTTTTTAATAATAATAAAAATAAATTGATTAATATTTAAAGAATGGAGGTGCATGCATTTTTAGATTTTAAATTTTATTATATTACCTAAAATGAAATTTCATAACCCCTTTAATGAAAAGTTATTAAGCCTTAAACTATTTTTATTATTACCCTAGAATCAAATTATTAGGATTAAACTAATTTTTAAGCCTAATAATTATATTATTATTATTATTAATTTTGATATTATACAATCAATATAGTAAAGAGGTTTAATTGAAGAAACGAAAAAAGAAAAATTGAAGAAATCTGCGATAGCGAGATTTGTATAATTTGCTTTTGATTTTGTCTGAAGAAATGTTGTCCAAAGGAGCAAAATATCTTTATTAGCCTTTTGATTTTCAGAAATTATTCTAAATTTTAGAATATTCGTCTTCGCCCTCAGGCGAATCAAGATTTTCCAGTTCTTGAGAAGCGGGAACCATGGCAGCCAATTTTTGGACTTCATCTCACTGGTATTTTATAAGTTTTTCCCCCTTTTTGCATTTTCGAGTGTGGGATGTTGATTGCTTGATTTGTTTTTAGCAAACAGCTGTTGGACCCAGAAGAGGTGGACGTAGTACAGCAGATTGACAAGGAAAGAGGAATTACCCTTGATGATTTCAAGCTCATCAAGCTGCATATGGCTAATTGTATGACTTTTACCATTTTGTGTACTTGTAAACTATTCTGGGATTATTTAGATATTTTCAATTTTTGTGTTTTTCGGAAATTTTCTTGATCGGTCTTTGTATGGACAATTTCTGGAATCATGGCCGCTTACTTAGATAGTGGATTCACGACTTGAAATTTTTGGTTATGTGTTACTCTTAGGGGTTTACATCTCTATCTAGCTTTTCAGCATTCTACTGCCTAGTTTTATCCTAGAGAGAGCTCTTGTTCTTTTTTTTTAATCAATGGGAGCTTACCTTTTTTGGTTTTTTTTTTCAGATATTGCAAAGCTGGCTCAAAATGTGAAGGTCAGGCAAAGGTGAGTTATTGCTCTTCTGTTGTCTTTGAGCTAGTTTGTTTCTGTATTTGATGATGGATTGACAATTGATAGGGGAATTCTAATGATAGATAAATAGAACTGTATAGTGCTGAAGTCTATAGATGTTGTGTTAGCATCCTGTGGATCTTTGCTGTCTTTGTTAATTTCTTTTCTAGGATATGCAAATTTAAATTTTAGCTCAATAACTTTCACTGGATTTGAAAAATCTTTATCAATGGAAACTTTCTCTGCCAATATCTACTGAATTTGTTGGTTAATGTTTAGTTTTGTACTAAGAAATGAGATGCATTTGCCTTTTTCATTTGTTGAGAACTATCTGATGCATGCGGAAAATTTCATGACCTTCTTTTTTTGCATCATCATATCACTGTTTCCTAAAAGAGTTTCACCTTGCAGTACATCACTTTGAGGAGTACTAAATTTCTGGTTACCATATAAATATTGCAAGCTCAAAGTATTTATTTATCCCAATCTGCAAGCATAGATACAATCTGTCAGCGTATGTGATAGGCTTGTTAAAATAATCAAATTTACATTTATAAGTTGCATTTGCACCAGGTTTTATTTCTTTAATGCACCTAAAAGAGACAGTGTCTGTTAAAGCATGACTCTCTGTGTTATTCTATCTCCTGATGTTTTTATCTCATGGCTAATTTTCAGGGTGGTTGCTACTGCTATTACATACATGCGGCGTGTTTATGTCAAGTAAACTTTCTGTATCCCAATGCTAGGAAAAGTTCAGTATAAACAATCACTTTCTATTATTGGTTTTCCGTAAACACTATCAGCTAGTTTTGTGTATCATGTATCTGCCTCCTTAAAAAAAGGAAAGGGAGGATAAAAGGATTTGAGTTCACTACATTTGTTGAAAAGAATTTAATCTGATGGCTATACTTGCTTTCTCAGAAGACCTATCACTGAGTATGATCCTCGTCTGGTTGCTCCCACTTGCTTGTACTTGGCATCAAAAGCAGAAGAAAGTACTGTGCAAGCCAGACTTCTTGTGTTCTACATCAAGAAATTATGTAATTTTCTAATACTGCCACTACTAATCATGCTTTAGCACGAGTTAACTTTAATATGCAGAATATTCATCCAATTTTCCATTTATTTATTGTATAGGTTTGTTAAAAATTACTGAACAAGCAATGATTCATTAATTTAAATATTGCAGATTCTGATGAGAAATATAGGTATGAAATCAAAGACATACTTGAAATGGAAATGAAAGTTTTGGAAGCTCTAAATTACTATTTAGTGGTTTTCCATCCATACCGTTCACTGTCTCAGTAAGTATATTTCTTTTATCACGAAACTTTTATCTTCCATACAATATCATGATGATTGGATGGTGTTTCTTTACATCTCATCTATTTTTCATCTCATTACTATATCAACTCGAGGAAACAAAACAAAAATGAAATTATCATCTCTTAAGTGGAACTATGCACCTATTTTGCTTTTGTTGAAATTATGCTACTACTTTTGTTAGGAACTGCTCTGCAGAACTCATTCTTTACACTAGAAACTATATTCTTTCTGGTTCCTAAATCTTATTGAAAATTTTCGAATTCAGTAGGGGAAACACTTCTCCTAATCTACTTGAAATTAAATTAGATTTCAAGTAGATATGTGAATCTAGGACAAATAAGAAGAATGAGAACTTAGCATAGACTCCTTAACTTTGGGTTGTCGATGCAGTTACCTGTCAAACTAGTTTATTATGATAATAAGTCACTCCCTGTGGACTTCAATTTCTATTTATGAGGAAAACTACAGGATAGAGAAGAAGCTTCATCATGCCCTCATCCTGTTGTTTGATATTTACCTGCTTTCTTTTTGAGCTAATTAGCATATGTTTCAGCTTTTATTGGTTCCCTTTTAAAGATTGAAGTGTTGAACTACTTTAGGATGTCATGATGTTATTCTTTGTTGGGGGGGGGGGGGGGGGGCGTTTGATGGGCGGAATGGGTTTGTGGAGGGCTGGTCATATATGATTAATATGGACTTATTTGTTGCTCCAATCTGTCTCTCAAAAAAAAAAAAAAAATGTCAGGTTACTGCAGGATGCTGGGATGATCGATGCAACACAGTTAACTTGGTAAATTCTAACCCCAAGAATTGACTTTATTTCGACAAGTTCATTATGATTCCTATGTTTACTATAAGATTGAGGCTCTAAAGGGAATACTTTGAAAAGAGGGAGCCCTTTACACTTCAAAAAAAATAGACTAGTTAGAGAAATAAATCTATCTTCCTTTTTATTATTAATCCATAGCAATCACTTATATAGGCTTGAGAAGATATCAAACCTTAACCCTAATTAGGTAATAGTTATGGTACAAAAGAACATGCTTAATAAATTGGATATGAATCTAGACAGAATAGAACTAAAATAGAAACATAATATTTTGAAAACAACATAGGAATTCCTAAAGCTTCAAGGTTCTTGCTTGGATCATAACTTCCTTTGTTCTCTCTTACAACTCGGGTTTTCTGTATTTTGATGCCAAAATCTCCAATTCATTTCTCTTAACATGTATGTTGGATAATATGAATGGTATTGCTTTGTAATTTTGGTCTTTGTAGGGGAATCGTCAACGACACATATAAGATGGACCTTATGCTAATACATCCTCCACACTTGATTGCATTGGCATGTATCTACATTGCTAGTGTGTTCAAGGAGAAAGAAAACACTGCCTGGTTTGAAGAGCTTCGGGCAGATATGAATGTGGTATGCCCATGATCTAAATATTATATATTATTAGATAAGAAAATATTGATCCTTCGGGCAGATATGAATGTGCTAATTCTTGATCTACTATCAGAACAGGGATTAATAATGTTTTTCTTTTCATTTCCTTTGATATGTAATTTTGACAGGTGAAGAATATTGCAATGGAGATATTAGATTTCTATGACAGTCACAAAATGATTACAGACGAAAGAGTCAGCAGTGCAATGATGAAGTTGAATAGATAGTTGTCTGCAAATGTACAACTACTTGCTCCCATCGTCAACTTCATAACCACACTTTTCCCAAATGTTGGAGGCTTACGCAGAACACTGAAAAAATTCACCCCTGAATAGATCTGTAGTAAACCATAGCTTCTTATTATTATCCAAATACACTCTCTTATACACAAAAACTATGACATATGCCCAATTAGACAGGAATTCATTGTCACATGTGCACTTTCCAAAGGGCATTTTCATTTGTTTAAAACCTTCAGCTGAAGTGTGGAAACTTTGATGATGTGGTAGTAGTAAATAAATTCATTGTCCAACCATCACAACTCGCAGTTGATGGAAGAATCAGAACTACATCTCCCAATCTGTCTGGAAAGCTGTAAATTGGGGGTTTCATTGATGGCGGCTTGTGGACTCTGCCATTTGCTTCTTCGCCATTCTCTTAGCTTGTTTTTTCTCTGCACACCAAAATCCCTATTAATATCTAGAAATGTCTATATATATAGTGAGTTGATAATGTTAACCTTGTCTTCTCTTAGCTTCAGATTTTGCAAAAAATTCCGCCCATTCATCAGTTAAAACATAAACAGGATCTTCCTCCTCTTCTTGCTCCAGTTTCACATTTTCCCTATAATCCATTCAGTCATAATCAAACAGTAGTAATTTTTCAGTCCTAGCTATATTCGCCCACCTCTTTTTCCAAATAAAATCGAATAAGAAAAATCTTAAAATGAAAATTTTTCGAACCGAATTAAACCAAACACTTACTGAGCATCTGATACAGCTTGCTTGGACTCGTTAGGCTTACAGCGGAGAGGATGGGGATGGGGATGAGGATGAGGATGAAAGTTGAAAAGAGGACATGCCGGCGAATGATTCTTCAGAGGGAGTATCATATGGCCGTGAAAAGGACAATGCGGCAAAACGTGAAAGTAGTGGTGGTGGTGGTGGTGCTGGTGGGGGCGGTGCTGGTGCATGCAAGGGCGGGAAGCTTTCGATTCAACAGAAGAATCCATGGATTGCCTGTATGGTTTTCGAAATCTGTTTAGGTATCGTGCCGTAGCTGATCTCTCTAGGGTTTAGATCAATTTTATTTGATTAAAGCATTTTTCATAAGTATTATATTTGTTTTTTAAAAAAAATTATATTTTTTATCCAACAGAAACCTACCTTTTCTAAAGGGCAAAAAAAAGTGTTAGATAGGTGGGCCGGGGGAAAAGGAAATGGGTAAAAGTAAGCCCGTTTTAATGATCGCATTACCTAAAGCTGTTCTCTACTTTTTAACTTTTCTAAAGGTACAAAGGACCAATAACGATCCAATAATTTTCTTTGACTTAAAATTTTACTAATATTATCGGACTGTTAATTATTTTTTAAAAAGTTTTTAAAACCATTTTCATTAGTTATAGATTTTTTGGAGAAAAGAAATAGAAAGTAAAAAGGTAAAAATGTTTTGTTAAACAAAGAAAAAAGAATCCATAAAAAAAAAATTTAAATGGGGTTGGTGTTTTATGATAGTGGGAATTTTTTTTTAAAAAAAAAAATTATTTTTAAGATATTAATATTTAAAAAACCTAGATGTCGGTTAGATCCGGATATTCCCTATAATTTAAGGTTTTTTTACCTAAAAATAGAAATTGGTATTTTTTTTTTTAACAAAAAAAATTAAAACTAGAAATTGGGGTTGGTGGTGAAATTATAAATATAAAAATAAAATTATGGGTGGTTATGGGCTCCAATTTGATCCATTGGTTGGCAGAAAAGGAAGCAGCCCCCACTAAGTGGGTATTGGTGGTGTGAGTGGCAACTGATGAAATGACCAAACTACCCTTTGTTGGGAGTTGGGCGGAAGTCCATAACGGGGTTTGGTCGCAGCACCGCCACCGTTTTTTCAACCTTGCTTGGGAATGGTAACCTTTGGGAAAATTCTAAGAAAATGACAGTTAAACGGATCCAGATCTTGCACTCCATGAATAAAGAACCATACTTTCTCGGACCCACTTTCCGATCAGGAAATTCATAGCCTAAAGAAATTTATAGAGCTAATATAGCAAAAACCCAAATCTTCCCATACAATTCCAATTTCCACCAACCCTACATTTTTTAAAAATATATATATATATACTTCTATTCTCCTTATCTCATAATCCCTGCTCCTCATCGTCTTCATAATAGCCTTACACACACTGGGTTTTTCTTCATGTGGTCAAAAGTTTGAATCTTTAATTTTTTTTTTTTTTTTTTTTGTGTGATTATTTATTTTTTGGGTTTGTCTGTCAAGTCAATGGGAGCTTACGAGGGGCCTTTCAATGTGGAGTTAGGAAATGTGAATTTTGGTGGTTGTGTGGACCTGTTGGGTGTTGAGGTACAACAACCTGAAACAATCGCCATTGAAGAGGCGGTGAGAATCTTGTTACAGGGTTTGGGAGAGGATGTAAATCGGGAAGGTATCAGAAAGACTCCTCTCCGTGTGGCTAAGGCCCTTCTGGAAGGCACTAGAGGTGATTGGTTCTTCTTTGCTTTTCTTTTACTAGTTTTATTCAGCTTTTTGCCCTTTTGATTTATAGTTGCAGAGATGTGTGTTCCTTATTATGCTTGTTTTGTTCTTCATTTTTATGGTATTATTTTTCTATTGGCTTTTGAGCAAGACAAATAACTGCTATCACTTTCTTGCATTTTATCATGGTTTTAGGCTATAAATATAGAGAGAGCATGAATTTCTTGTCACTATGCTGATATTATCTATTGTTAATTATTTCTTTTCTTGAAAAAGAAAATTGGGATTTGGAACCAAAGATTGTTATTATTATTGGCTGAACTATTGTCCTGCACTATCTAGGCTACAGACAAAAGGTAAAGGATATTGTTCATGGTGCATTATTTCCTGAGGCCGGTTTAGAAAGTGGAGGTGGACATGGTGGAGGAGCAGGTGGCATGGTAGTTGTACGAGATATCGATCTATTTTCGTACTGTGAGTCTTGCTTGATTCCTTTCCAGGTGAAGTGTCATGTTGGTTATGTACCTTCCGGGCATAGGGTTGTTGGTCTAAGCAAATTCTCTCGTGTTACTGATATATTTGCAAAACGGCTTCAAGATCCTCAACGTTTAGCAGATGAGGTCTGTAAGGCCTTGCAACATGCTATCAGAGCAGCTGGTGTTGCTGTTGTTCTCCAGTGTTCACATATTCACCTTCCAAATTTTGAGTCCAAGAAAAAGCTTGATGATGATAAACATCGGGGATGGACAAAAATTCTAGTTAGTTCGCGTTCTGGTGTGTTTGAAGAGGAGGAGGGTACAAGTGATTGGACAGAGTTTCTTAGCCATCTTAGATTCAGGGGCATTAAAATGGCGGATGCCTTTGCCAATGACTCACTGCATTGGTGCCCAATGCAGTCTTCTTTAAAGATAGGACCAACTAATTCAGCAATGACACAAGCCGTTATTTCCATTCTTCGGTCTCTAGGTGAAGACCCTCTGAGAGCAGAGCTTATTAGAACCCCTTCTCATTTTGTATCATGGTTGATGAAATTTAAGTGTTCTAATTTGGAAATAGGTTTGAATGGTTTTGCAAGAACTCGAAAAGACGTAATCCTCCAAGCTAATGGGAATAACAGCCACGACGACGATGGAGAAGACCTATCTACTGAACTGAATTTGTCCCTCTGGTCCCAATGTGAACATCATTTACTCCCATTCCATGGTGTTGTCCATGTGGGATATTACCACTCCGGAGTTATCAATCCTATTGACAGATCATTCTTACAACAAATAGTTCATTTTTACGGCTTCAAGCTTCAAGTACAAGAGAGGCTCACGCGACAGATTGCTGAGACAGTCTCATTGCATCTGGGAGAAGATGTAATGGTTGTAGCAGAAGCCAGTCATACTTGTATGATTTCTAGAGGAATTGAGAAATTTGGTAGCAATACTGCCACGGTTGCTGTATTGGGCAAATTTGCTTCTGATTCTACTGCTAGGGTCAAATTTTTGCAGAGCATTCCAAATTCTTACATAGCTACAGAATAAATAAAATTTCCACAAAGTTGCAGAGGTTGGATTTCTTTCCTGTACTTGAGCTCCCCAGACAGACATAGTATCCATCTTCAAGAACCAAGAACCAAGAACCAAGAACCAGGTGGGCTGCTATGTTTTCAAGTAAAGGGAGCTCCTTTTTTATCATTATTTTTTCCGAAGCAATTATCTCCGGTAATACAAGTGGGGCAAAAATGGCGGCTGTTGCATAAAGAAACGAGTTTTACACTTTTTTGTCAGTTGTAATTCTCTTGATTCTTCCCCATATATTGTTTTTCTTTTTAATATTAATATTTAAAAAAGTCAATTTTGCACTTACATATATATTTGACACATTTTTTTCATACAATTCTTTCTTTGTATTCATGATCTTTCTTACATATTCATTACGGTAGTAGTATAAGAAGATAGTACTAGGTTACTAAGTTGACTTTGAGTAGTCGAATTCAGTGCTTGTCCATTTATTGCTGCAGGTAATTTCATGGCTATTAAAAAAAAAGAAAGAAAATTCCCAACATTCTCCTTATTACAGTTGATTTTGAACATAAACATTTTTATTAAAATAATCAAGTCGAGTATTATTTGATGCCATTTTAGTGGAAAAGCTCAATGGCGTAACCGGAATGAATCATGACCATCAACAGATCAAAATGGCAATAATCATGACCATCAACAGCAATATATAAGCCGACATAAATATCACATGCACCTGCAGAATTAAAAAAAAAAACACATAAATTTGTGTAAATTTTAGTCTGCAACTAATAACTTTGATGATTAGTAGAATACGAGAGACCTTGATTATATGTTGGTAGTTTATGAGAGGAAGATTGTTATCTGCATGCTCAAGACAATAGTAAAGCAGATCAACAATGGCCAACTGAGTTACCACATTATTGCTTTCTGCAAATATCAACAATGGCCGCCAACAATGGTGAAAAAAAAAACATTCTAGATTTAACAAAATCTAATGAATTTGATTGATTTCTTTACCTGGGATGTCAAAAGTTTGAGTCTTTGGTGGAATGCCAAGAAGTTCTCCCAAATGAATGCGTATTCTTGTTCGATCTTCTGTACTAAGTAAATCTCCGTGTGTAATCACAACTGCAGGCTTATCATCTGTAAGTAAAGTCAATTGATCATATGGCATGGTAAATGGTAAAGATCATAATCAAATATATATATATATATATATATATATATATATATATATATATATATATACCTCTGAATTGTAATTCGGAAATTCTGAATGTATGATCAATAATCTCTGTATATTTCTTCTTTTCTGGATCAGAACTAGTCATTGATTCCAGCACTGAAAGTCCATTCACAACCATTACAACAAAGTTAACCCTTCTGGTCTTACCTTTTCCACTTCCACCGTTATAATTATAAATTTGATAACTTCTGCAGTTCTTTCTAAATTTTTGCGGCCAACGATCCGAATACCTTATAACAGGTTCACCATGGCAAACACCATTTCTAATCAAATTAGAGAGTTCTACAATGTTCTCAGCTGTCTCATTAGAGAGACTTCTAGTATCAACTAGAGAGAAAGCATTAGAATGTCTTGGAACAGTGTATTCACTGAGATAATAGGTTCCATCCTCTTCTTCCTTAATAGAGGAATCATCTGTGCAGAATAAATAGTGTTACTAATATACTATATATATAATGATGTATGTAAGTAAATATAAGTAGATATAGTTGAAAATATTACATGTTATTTGTGCTCTGTCTGAAGCAAAAAATTTGTCAGTGTCAAATACTTTAGATATCCTGTTTATAAGACTGCTTTTTCCAGATCCTCTAGGACCAATTAACAATATTGTTGTTCTTTCTGGTACCTTATAGTCACTCTGTTGCAATCCACCGCCCTTTCTAATCCATGAGCCTGGTTTATAGCTGAAGAACAAAAAAAAAAAAACACACATTTCAAGATAATGAATATATATATATATATATTACATTAATTTACCTCAAGATTGCATTTTTGGCATTCTCCAAAGCCACAATGCGTTGTGGACACTCAATGTAAGAAGCCAAAATGCCCGCACAAATACTGAATTTTCGCCTTTGGTCGACTTGATCACGTAATGAATTTGAACCAATTCCAGGATTTTTCTTCTCTACATTTGAAGCCGAGACATCCTCACTGGAAACCCCCCAAAAAAAAAAGCAAAGAAAAATGAAGAACAGATCGACAACATTAATCCTCTGTCCGAATTCCAAGTAAACATCAAGGAAAAAAAGAAATGTACCCGACAGGAAAGGGCAAATCGGATGTCGATTCATTTTTCTCTGCAATTTTTGAAACCAAGATTACAACTTTTTTAAACATTAAACATCAATTCAAGAAACCCAAAAAAGAAGAAAAAAAATTCCATTACTGGTGGAAGGATCGGGTGTGGAATTAGTGGTGCCTCCGCCCATAACTGCTGCTGGTGATGGTTCTGGTCTTCTGGAGCGTATGTGTAGTACGGGGTAACCATTTAAGCTTTTTTTTAATTTCTGATTCGAGTGTCGAAAGAATAGGAGAGAATACCTTAAATTTCTCGAACGAATTAAGTCCTATTCCTAGGTAAAGATTCAAGATTCTGTCAGCAAAAAGCGGGAATTCCCAACTAAATTTGACGGTGAATTGCTTTACTAAATTTATATATATTTTTTTTATATTTGTAGCAATTTAAAAACTTGCATGAATTAGAAATGAACTCTGAAACACTACTACTAATCAAACTGTTATGTTTTTGTTTTTTAATCTATTTCGTAGCCAGCACCCTGTTCTTTTTTTTTTTTTTTTTTTTTTTGTCCTAATAAATTCTTCTTCGTGTACTCAGTGCAATTACATTACATACATCAAAATTGTATTGTGGTGCAAGTAAAGTCCACAAACACTACTACTTACTTCAATTGTCAGCTGGTTCACACAGTTTCTCTCTCTCTCTCTCTTAACTCTTCTATATGTGCAAATCAAATGATAAAAAATTCCAAATTCTTCCCAACTCTCTCTCTCTCTCTCTATCTGCCCATTGATCGCCAAATACAACTGATGTTGATCTCTCTGCAAAATATAGCACCTGCAAATCCAGCAAGAAATAATGGCTGTTCAAGTGAGATGTATGCTGCCAATATCCGAAGTGCTTCTCTCTTCTTCCCTGCAAATTAGACTGCCAAAGAAAGAACCTTTCATGGTTTCAGAAACACTTGAAAAGAATCGAATCGAAACAATCGAGCTCATTCTTGCAGATCAATCATGCCTCAAAGTCTTCCAATTGAGATTGTACTTTCCATTTTCCATGAACATTCATTCATTGCAATAATCACCAGTAGAATTATCCATCGCCACCTTCTTCTGCTTCTTAAGCCACTGATCAAAAAATGCGATCAGATTCAGGAGCAATGGACATTTTTAGTTCAATGGGCAGAGTAAGAATGACAGGCTGTACCGCTGGAATTAGATATACTAGTAAGGAATGACATAAGGGAGTGCTGTAATATCTGCAGACTCTAGGTGCAAAGCTTCTGCCCACACCTCCTTTGGCTCCTCAACTTTTGTAGAAACTCTTGTACACTTGTTTTCCACTTGATCCTCCTTAGGATATAGCCACGACAGGTCATCCATATCGGACCATTCTACTTTGGGAATGGACAGAATTTCAGTAAGGAATTTGGCATCAGGATGCGGAGGCTTCAAGTGGTTTTCAACACTTTCCTTTCGTTGACCAGGAGGCCTTTTGGAACAAGCATCTGCTTTTCTTACTCCTATACCGTTACTCCTTACCTCTTGATCATTATCAAACTTAGGCTTAGAAATTGCTCCCTTCCTCTCTGCTGAAGGAAAGGTGCATGGTTGTTGGCTAGATTCTAATTTCCTTCCATTTTCAGCAATTGGCTGCCCTGACAAAACCTTTTTGTTCAGCTTATAATCAGTGACCATAACCTGCTCCTTTCTTGCACAGTCCATTCCACTTTGACTAGTCTGCTGTTCCAGCTCCAGGTTTCTTCCAATTAACAGAGACGACGTCGTTTGCGTTTGCGGGGTTGAAATGCTTTCAAAACCCTTGTGGTGATTATTGTTGATAGCCTCTCGCCGTTCAGCTGCATGGTTATCCAATTTAGTTCCATTTTCAGGAGCTGAGCTAGAGTTTGAGGACCTGCCCTCGAACTTATGTTCTGCAGCCTCAATCTCCATAACAAACCGGATTCCATGATTAGTAGCATCATCTCTAATTCCATTTTGTCGTGGCACTTTACTGATAGGATTCTCACTATCTACATATACATATACATATACATATCAACAATTAAGCCAAAACCTTTATTACGTAATATATTTCACTTGTGAATAAGAGCAGAATATAGGAAAAACTTACCATGTACAAAACCATTCATTTCAGGCTCCTTTCTTCTGCCAAGGCATCCATTGTTTGAACTGCTCCCGTGGAAAGGATAAGACCATCTATCATGTTGAATATCTACAGAATTGTGGCCATTCACTATTAATTTAGTCTGCATAGGAGTAGCAACCTCATTCATCTTCCCCTCCATCTTCTTCGCCTTTTTCTCCTTTTTATCCTTGGATTTCCTTTTCCTTTCTCTATCTCCATCTTTTTTATGTTTATGTTTACTTTTATCTTTTTTCTCCTTCCGCTTTTTTGAGGCCTTCTCGTCTTGGTGAACAGTTTCTTCAACAATTCTTTGCTTTTTCGACGGATGATTGCTCCCCAACTCGTTCTCTGATGACTTAACACTAAATTCTTTGAAATTGATTTTGTCAAGGGACTTGAATTCTTCTGGCCCATTCCATTTTCCAACCCCCTTTTCCAGTTCAAGTAAAAGTCCATCTTGATGAGTCTGATCAACCTGAATCCCAACTGAGCCAAGCTTCTCATCATGCTGGTGACTCGAAGAACCAACAGTTTTCTTAGCCTCTGAATCCTTCTTCTCTTCCTTGCGTTTTCGTTTTCGTTCCTTCTTTTCTCCATTTCTTTCTCCACCTTTTTCTTTGTCCTTCTTTTCTTTTTTCTCTTTCTTTTCTCTGTCCTTCTTATCTTTCTTATGCTTTTTCTCTTTGTGCTTCTCCTGGGGAAAAAATAATAATGGGAAAAGAAAAAATACTGATCAGAATAGCATCAGCTTATATTGCAGTAATAAAAGAAAACAGTATTTTACAAGAATTTACCAAGCCAAAAATCCCTTTAAAACTAAGAGTTTTTGAAGTGAAGAAGAAAGGTAGTAACTGAAGGAAAAGAGACAGTCCTCGAGCACAAGACCACAAAAGCTATCTACTAACTTCTCTAGCTACTGGGCAAAACAATAACCAGGAATTTAGAAATCCCTATGGGATAAGAAACCAAAATTTATGAAGAAGGAAATGGACAAAAATGCATGGTACGGAAAGCCAGTAAAAACTCCTGCACTTAAAACTGAAATATATCAGTGATATATGCCACAAAAAGGTGCAAGATGCCAGGAATGAGAATTTGAAATCTCAAATCCAGAATGGATAATAACCATGCTGGAAGTTAAGTTGGCGCCTGCAGAAACCTAGTTTAATGTGTTGGGAACACACACTATTTAAAACTCAATTTCTGATAAAGCACAGAGTATGGTTTCTAAAAACTTCTACGTTATGAAAAATCAATCTTCAATTCATACAATACTAGCCGCAGTTCAACTCAAAACTTTGGCAAAGTATTAACTTCAGTAAATTAACAATCAGTGAAGAGAATTATAAGATTCCAGGAAGCATTCTGGTGGAAGAATATCAAGAGAAAGGGAAAGCAATAATTTACTTCCTGGTCTATCAAAATCAATACATTTTTGGACATCTTAATAGAAAGCTCAAAGGCTGTAGGACTAAGTTCATTGCAGTATATAAATCTTTAATCCGCTGCTTATCTATAGGTTTTCACATAACATGTAGATACCTATGGAGAAAGCATTTGGCGTTTCCTTCTTTTTTTTTTTTTGTTGTTCAATCACATACTAAAAACAAGGGGCGCATGAAACTTTCACGTTAGCAAGCACCACCAATTTAATAACTGGAAACATACTCGAGTCTTTAAACAGCCTAGACATTGAAACACAACCGCGAAATCCTTACACACTGGGTGACAAGTTGATGCTGAAGACAGGAGGACACAATTAAAGCATTCATTACCCTACGAAATTTCATCTCAGTGCATTAACATCATGCATACTGAAACTATTTCAATAGGATATTAACCCCAGAACATGATACCCATTTTCTAAAAGGTAGCCACAAACTGAAAAAAGAAAAAGGGAAAAGTAGCAATATCAGTAAATCAGTTTATAATACATGCAATCTAATTATTGGCAATTGTAAAACTTGAAAGGCACTTTCAATTTTTTAGTAGTTCACATGATGCTACCTCTGAATATGTTTGTATATGTACATATATTATCTTACCAGAACAAAATGTGTAAAAATTAGGTGGTCAAATCATTCAACTACTTAAAGGGGATAGAGAAACCCGATGTGCAAATGCATAAGAAAAAAGTGTGATTTTTCCTCAAGAAACTAAGTACATTACTATTCAACTTCCATGACAATGATGGCAGATGTTTATCACTATTGAACAATGATAGCATCAAAATTGAAACAGCAGATGTTACTTATAGTATTTGGCAAAAGGTTATATGCAAAATGTTAACCTTTTTCAGAATGTTCGCATCATCATCAGGCCTAGCTTTCTTTTCATATCCCGGAGGTGGAAATGGAAAGCAGCGAGACATTGCACAAGATCAGTGGAAGGGCAGAGTGGGAACCTTCCGCCAAAGGTAAAGCTTCCCCTAGTTTCCAGTTATGCTGTTCCAGTTTGGGAACAGACCAGAAACAAGTTTCTTTTCCATGCACCATGTCCTCGTACTCATTTCCAGCTAGGATTCAATCCATGGCCTTCTTCAGATTTCCCAAACAAAAATCTCCAGACCTCTCTCTCTAGATGCAAACTAATTAACCGAGAGAGTGTAAATAATCTGAAAGCACTATTGTGTAGAACACAGCCAATTGTACAGAGTAAATAGTCTCAACCTGAATATTACGTTGATGAATCAAGGGATCCCAGCAATCTGATCCTGAGACAACTGTACTAGTGAACTACACCTGCCCATCATCCAAAACCAAAATCAGGGCCTTTTTGCTGAACCAATGCAAGTATCAAGAATTGAAGCAACATAGCTAGTAAAGACCACAACCTCAAATGCAAAAAACTAGTTAGTTCATCAGACCACCTACACATATCCTAGTGCCAATAGTTCCTCTTCAACCCATTTCCAGATTCAGTGTATATAGTCTCCAAATATACATACGGAAATCACAATATCTACTCCGAGAACAAAAGAAATCCAATCTTAACAGTAAAAAGGTTTCACAGTGCCATAATTTTAAGCTACCAAAGGAATCTTTGTTTAACCAGAAGGTCAGTCTCTTCCTATTATCAGAGCTACTCTGATCATAACCCTAATAATTCCAAATGGGATCAAACTCTACCATGATCAGGAAAACAAGAAACTGCAGAATTGGCATTCCTCAGTTATAAATTAATTACAAATACAGACATCCATGTCACGGCATCAATCCAGATTACTAAACATTTTACGAATAATTAAATAAATAAATAAAAAAAGATCAGAATGATTGCAGAACAATCTCAAAAACTGGTGATTTTCAATTTTTTCTTTTTAAAATCCCTTTTTAAAAATTAGGGTGTGAAAAGAAAGGAAATTTTTTCAAAAGACATTGAAGAAACTAAAAAAAAAAGCTTTTTTTTGACGTGTTTTGAAAACAAGTAGACATTGTTGAATTCAAAGAGACAAGATCACGGAGAAAGAGAAGAAACAAATCTCCAATTCAATATAAACTTTTTTTTTTTTCTTTCCTTCCTATTTCTACCTCTCTTTCCCTGAATATGCGAAATATACTCCTGGGTATATATCTATAATAAGTGGGTTTCCTCTCTACGACTGTGTTTCCCCTTTCTTGACCTCAGATCCTTCAAAATCTTTGCAATCCTTTTGATATGGGTTTTGCTGAGGAAAAAATAAAAATAAAAGGCAGCCCCAAAACAAATAACCCCTCAAGAGGGAAGAGAAATCTCTTTGTGAGGCAAAGTTCTATTTATAAAGGGGCGGAATAAGAGAGAGAAAGAGGAAAAACTAGAAAGAGAGTAAAAGAAACAACAATGAAACGTGTTAAAGAAAGAAGGATCCAGACATACGAGAATGGGGAAATTTTGGTAATGTGGCCAATTCAATTTCTTTTCTTTTCTCACTTTCCCTTCAATTTATATAATAATTTGTGATTTTGGTCCTCAACAAATTTATGTTTGGCTCTCAAAATATTTTTTTTTAATTTTTAAAGTTCCAAACTTTTTTTAAATGAACAATAAAGTTTCTTTGAACGAATTTTGTTAAAAACTTTAAAAATTTAACGTTTTTTAAATTTAATTAATTAAAAACAAAGATAAAAAATTATTATAAAAAAATAAACTAAAAATAATATTTAAACAAAATGATAAAAATATTTTTACATTTAAAATTTAAAATTTTAAATTTTAAAAATAAAAAATTTATCAAAATTTTCGTAAATTTTTATCTTCTTCAAATATAAATCTGATTTTTATTGTTTTCTAACATTTTTAAAGAAAAAAAAAAAAAAAAAGAGCATGAACATTTTTTTTTAATTTTTCTTCCAACAAAAATATTTCAGTAGAAAGTTTTTCTTTTTACAAAAATTCTCTTTTTTTTTCTTTCTTCGGAGATGTCATGAAATGATAAAAATGTTGTTTATAGCCGAAGAAGAATAACATTGAACAAGAAATTTTGATATTCTCACTATTTTAATAAAAAAAATTTTAATTTAAAATTTTAAATATAAAAATATTTCTATTTTTTTATTAAAATTTTTTTTACATGGCTTTTTTACTCTTACTTTTAATTAACTAAATGTAAAAATCGTTAAATTTTTAAAATTTTTTACAGAATTCGTAAACAAGGACCTTATGTTCACTTAAAAAAATATTTTGAACCTTAAAATTTTAAAAAATATTTTTGACATATACCCATCAACGCTACTAAATTGCTAATTGTGGATATGGCTTCATCTTACCACATTTACATCCGTAAAATGGAATTCCTAGAATTGTAATGCAAAAATTTAAGAAAATTAGATATAGATGACATAAGAAAAAATAAACAAATTTCTAAAAATGAATAATAAAGAAATGTAGAAATTAGAGATTTTGAGAGAGAATTGATGCTAAAATCATACATATAAGAACAACAATAAAGAATAAGGAGGCAAAATATACAAATATACAAATGCTAATCCAATTTTGGAATTGTTAATGATTAAAAAAAACTGGTAATCTATCCATACATTATAAATTTGGAGTAAAAAATCTTTTACAACATGAATTAGACTCTAATCTAATAAAAACTGAAATTCATCAAAGCTATTAATAAAAGTTTTTTAAGAAGGAAAAGAAAAATTACGCCTAAAAGTAAAAGTACATTGAATTGAATTTGCTTTGATTTCTTGTTTAAACCAAACAATGGATATTATTATTGTACAAGGTTTAGTTCAATTAGAGCAATAGGGGGAAAAATTAATAGTTTTTAACCTCAAAATTGGATAATTCTTTGTTTAAAAATAAATGACAAATGCAACCCATCTTTTCATATGAATATATTTTAGAGATGAATGTGTTTTTTTTAGATCAATCTATACCGAGAAAGAAATAATTATATATATATATATAAATCAGGGTTTAAATCTTTTATTTTGTTTTATGAGAATTCTTTACCTATTCATTTTTATAAATCTGCTTGTGGGAAGGAGAGGATAAATTGTTGCTGTCTTTACTGTGTACTAGAAATGGGCCAATGCAAGATTTCCCATGTGTGGACCAAAGTTTTCAATGAGATAAGCTTTTCATCATTGATTCTTCTTCTTATTTATTTATTTTTTCTCTTTTGAATATTTTCATTTATATATATAATTATTTAAAATTTAAAATTAAATTTAAGACACTTCTCACCAATAATAAATATAACACTTAAAAATAATATATATATATATATACACGAGGATCCAAAATGAGAGTAAAAGGTACTTAAACCTAAACGATAAAAAATCTTACCATTAGTGGACCTAAAACTCTGTCTCAAACTGTTATATTTCAAAATCTAAAGAAGTAATTAGTTAAATATTAAATGCAAAAGAAAAAAAAAAACCCTAAAGAAGAGCCGACATTAATCAATCTTACAGATATTGAACGCTCATTCAGTAGCTGTTTGTGGCCTTAATCAAATCATTTAAATATCTCTCTCTCTCTCTCTCTCTCTCTCTCTATATATATATATATATATATATATATATATATACTCATATGCATATCCGACCTTAAAAGTGTTACCATCATCGCTCACTTTTTTGCTTTATGAATTCTTATATTATTATTTGTTTAAAGTAAATGTTGTTGAATTGAAGAAATTTATTTCAAAAAATAAATATTATTAATCATACTAAATTATCTTATGGGAGATGA